>JAUCBJ010003632.1:0-32358 GCA_032718475.1 Nemertoderma westbladi
CACCTACTGAATGTAACATATACAGTAGGATGTACAAACACCTACTGAATGTAACATATACAGTAGTATGTTCAAACAAACACCTACTGAATGTAACATATACAGTAGGATGTACAAACACCTACTGAATGTAACATATACAGTAGGATGTTCAAACAAACACCTACTGAATGTAACATATACAGTAGGATGTACAAACAAACACCTACTGAATGTAACATATACAGTAGGATGTACAAACACCTACTGAATGTAACATATATAGTAGCATGTACAAACAAACACCTACTGAATGTAACATATACAGTAGGATGTACAAACACCTACTGAATGTAACATATATAGTAGCATGTACAAACAAACACCTACTGAATGTAACATATACAGTAGGATGTACAAACACCTACTGAATGTAACATATACAGTAGGATGTACAAACAAACACCTACTGAATGTAACATATACAGTAGCATGTACAAACAAACACCTACTGAATGTAACATATACAGTAGGATGTACAAACACCTACTGAATGTAACATATATAGTAGCATGTACAAACAAACACCTACTGAATGTAACATATACAGTAGGATGTACAAACACCTACTGAATGTAACATATACAGTAGGATGTTCAAACAAACACCTACTGAATGTAACATATACAGTAGGATGTACAAACAAACACCTACTGAATGTAACATATACAGTAGGATGTACAAACACCTACTGAATGTAACATATATAGTAGCATGTACAAACAAACACCTACTGAATGTAACATATACAGTAGGATGTACAAACACCTACTGAATGTAACATATACAGTAGGATGTACAAACAAACACCTACTGAATGTAACATATACAGTAGCATGTACAAACAAACACCTACTGAATGTAACATATACAGTAGGATGTACAAACAAACACCTACTGAATGTAACATATACAGTAGCATGTACAAACAAACACCTACTGAATGTAACATATACAGTAGGATGTACAAACACCTACTGAATGTAACATATACAGTAGGATGTACAAACAAACACCTACTGAATGTAACATATACAGTAGGATGTACAAACAAACACCTACTGAATGTAACATATACAGTAGGATGTACAAACACCTACTGAATGTAACATATACAGTAGTATGTTCAAACAAACACCTACTGAATGTAACATATACAGTAGGATGTACAAACACCTACTGAATGTAACATATACAGTAGCATGTACAAACAAACACCTACTGAATGTAACATATACAGTAGGATGTACAAACAAACACCTACTGAATGAAACATATACAGTAGGATGTACAAACACCTACTGAATGTAACATATATAGTAGCATGTACAAACAAACACCTACTGAATGTAACATATACAGTAGGATGTACAAACAAACACCTACTGAATGTAACATATACAGTAGGATGTACAAACAAACACCTACTGAATGTAACATATACAGTAGGATGTACAAACAAACACCTACTGAATGTAACATATACAATAGGATGTACAAACAAACACCTACTGAATGTAACATATACAGTAGGATGTACAAACAAACACCTACTGAATGTAACATATACAGTAGGATGTACAAACAAACACCTACTGAATGTAACATATACAGTAGTATGTTCAAACAAACACCTACTGAATGTAACATATACAGTAGGATGTACAAACAAACACCTACTGAATGTAACATATACAGTAGGATGTACAAACAAACACCTACTGAATGTAACATATACAATAGGATGTACAAACACCTACTGAATGTAACACATACAGTATGATGTACAAACAAACACCTACTGAATGTAACATATACAGTAGGATGTACAAACACCTACTGAATGTAACATATACAGTAGCATGTACAAACAAACACCTACTGAATGTAACATATACAGTAGGATGTACAAACACCTACTGAATGTAACATATATAGTAGGATGTACAAACACCTACTGAATGTAACATATACAGTAGCATGTACAAACAAACACCTACTGAATGTAACATATACAGTAGGATGTACAAACACCTACTGAATGTAACATATATAGTAGGATGTACAAACACCTACTGAATGTAACATATACAGTAGCATGTACAAACAAACACCTACTGAATGTAACATATACAGTAGGATGTACAAACACCTACTGAATGTAACATATACAGTAGGATGTACAAACACCTACTGAATGTAACATATACAGTAGGATGTACAAAAAACACCTACTGAATGTAACATAAACAGTAGGATGCACAAACAAACACCTACTGAATGTAACATATACAGTAGGATGTACAAACACCTACTGAATGTAACATATACAGTAGGATGTACAAACAAACACCTACTGAATGTAACATATACAGTAGGATGTACAAACAAACACCTACTGAATGTAACATATACAGTAGGATGTACAAACACCTACTAAAAGAAACATATACAGTAGGATGTACAAACAAACACCTACTGAATGTAACATATACAGTAGGATGTACAAACACCTACTAAAGAAACATATACATTAGGATGTACAAACACCTACTGAAAGAAACATATACAGTAGGATGTACAAACACCTACTGAAAGAAACATATACAGTAGGATGTACAAACACCTACTAAAGAAACATATACATTAGGATGTACAAACACCTACTGAAAGAAACATATACAGTAGGATGTACAAACACCTACTGAAAGAAACATATACAGTAGGATGTACAAACACCTACTGAATGTAACATATACAGTAGGATGTACAAACGAACACCTACTGAAAGTAACATATACAGTAGGATGTACAAACAAACACCTACTGAATGTAACATATACAATAGGATGTACAAACACCTACTGAATGTAACACATACAGTATGATGTACAAGCAAACACCTACTGAATGTAACATATACAGTAGGATGTACAAACACCTACTGAATGTAACATATACAGTAGGATGTACAAACACCTACTGAATGTAACATATACAGTAGGATGTACAAACACCTACTGAAAGAAACATATACAGTAGGATGTACAAACAAACACCTACTGAATGTAACATATACAGTAGGATGTACAAACACCTACTGAATGTAACATATACAGTAGGATGTACAAACAAACACCTACTGAATGTAACATATACAGTAGCATGTACAAACAAACACCTACTGAATGTAACATATACAGTAGGATGTACAAACAAACACCTACAGAATGTAACATATACAGTAGGATGTACAAACACCTACTGAATGTAACATATACAGTAGCATGTACAAACAAACACCTACTGAATGTAACATATACAGTAGGATGTACAAACAAACACCTACTGAATGTAACATATACAGTAGGATGTACAAACACCTACTGAATGTAACATATACAGTAGTATGTTCAAACAAACACCTACTGAATGTAACATATACAGTAGGATGTACAAACACCTACTGAATGTAACATATACAGTAGCATGTACAAACAAACACCTGCTGAATGTAACATATACAGTAGGATGTACAAACAAACACCTACTGAATGTAACATATACAGTAGGATGTACAAACACCTACTGAATGTAACATATATAGTAGCATGTACAAACAAACACCTACTGAATGTAACATATACAGTAGCATGTACAAACAAACACCTACTGAATGTAACATATACAGTACGATGTACAAACAAACACCTACTGAATGTAACATATACAGTAGGATGTACAAACAAACACCTACTGAATGTAACATATACAGTAGGATGTACAAACACCTACTAAAAGAAACATATACAGTAGGATGTACAAACAAACACCTACTGAATGTAACATATACAGTAGGATGTACAAACACCTACTAAAGAAACATATACATTAGGATGTACAAACACCTACTGAAAGAAACATATACAGTAGGATGTACAAACACCTACTGAAAGAAACATATACAGTAGGATGTACAAACACCTACTAAAGAAACATATACAGTAGGATGTACAAACAAACACCTACTGAATGTAACATATACAATAGGATGTACAAACACCTACTGAATGTAACACATACAGTATGATGTACAAACAAACACCTACTGAATGTAACATATACAGTAGGATGTACAAACACCTACTGAATGTAACATATACAGTAGGATGTACAAACACCTACTGAATGTAACATATACAGTAGGATGTACAAACACCTACTGAAAGAAACATATACAGTAGGATGTACAAACAAACACCTACTGAATGTAACATATACAGTAGGATGTACAAACACCTACTGAATGTAACATATACAGTAGGATGTACAAACAAACACCTACTGAATGTAACATATACAGTAGCATGTACAAACAAACACCTACTGAATGTAACATATACAGTAGGATGTACAAACAAACACCTACAGAATGTAACATATACAGTAGGATGTACAAACACCTACTGAATGTAACATATACAGTAGCATGTACAAACAAACACCTACTGAATGTAACATATACAGTAGGATGTACAAACAAACACCTACTGAATGTAACATATACAGTAGGATGTACAAACACCTACTGAATGTAACATATACAGTAGTATGTTCAAACAAACACCTACTGAATGTAACATATACAGTAGCATGTACAAACAAACACCTACTGAATGTAACATATACAGTACGATGTACAAACAAACACCTACTGAATGTAACATATACAGTAGGATGTACAAACAAACACCTACTGAATGTAACATATACAGTAGGATGTACAAACACCTACTAAAAGAAACATATACAGTAGGATGTACAAACAAACACCTACTGAATGTAACATATACAGTAGGATGTACAAACACCTACTGAAAGAAACATATACAGTAGGATGTACAAACACCTACTGAAAGAAACATATACAGTAGGATGTACAAACACCTACTGAATGTAACATATACAGTAGGATGTACAAACGAACACCTACTGAAAGTAACATATACAGTAGGATGTACAAACAAACACCTACTGAATGTAACATATACAATAGGATGTACAAACACCTACTGAATGTAACACATACAGTATGATGTACAAACAAACACCTACTGAATGTAACATATACAGTAGGATGTACAAACACCTACTGAATGTAACATATACAGTAGGATGTACAAACACCTACTGAATGTAACATATACAGTAGGATGTACAAACACCTACTGAAAGAAACATATACAGTAGGATGTACAAACAAACACCTACTGAATGTAACATATACAGTAGGATGTACAAACACCTACTGAATGTAACATATACAGTAGGATGTACAAACAAACACCTACTGAATGTAACATATACAGTAGCATGTACAAACAAACACCTACTGAATGTAACATATACAGTAGGATGTACAAACAAACACCTACAGAATGTAACATATACAGTAGGATGTACAAACACCTACTGAATGTAACATATACAGTAGCATGTACAAACAAACACCTACTGAATGTAACATATACAGTAGGATGTACAAACAAACACCTACTGAATGTAACATATACAGTAGGATGTACAAACACCTACTGAATGTAACATATACAGTAGTATGTTCAAACAAACACCTACTGAATGTAACATATACAGTAGGATGTACAAACACCTACTGAATGTAACATATACAGTAGCATGTACAAACAAACACCTACTGAATGTAACATATACAGTAGGATGTACAAACAAACACCTACTGAATGTAACATATACAGTAGGATGTACAAACACCTACTGAATGTAACATATATAGTAGCATGTACAAACAAACACCTACTGAATGTAACATATACAGTAGCATGTACAAACAAACACCTACTGAATGTAACATATACAGTACGATGTACAAACAAACACCTACTGAATGTAACATATACAGTAGGATGTACAAACACCTACTGAATGTAACATATACAGTAGTATGTTCAAACAAACACCTACTGAATGTAACATATACAGTAGGATGTACAAACACCTACTGAATGTAACATATACAGTAGCATGTACAAACAAACACCTACTGAATGTAACATATACAGTAGGATGTACAAACAAACACCTACTGAATGTAACATATACAGTAGGATGTACAAACACCTACTGAATGTAACATATATAGTAGCATGTACAAACAAACACCTACTGAATGTAACATATACAGTAGGATGTTCAAACAAACACCTACTGAATGTAACATATATAGTAGGATGTACAAACACCTACTGAATGTAACATATACAGTAGCATGTACAAACAAACACCTACTGAATGTAACATATACAGTAGGATGTACAAACACCTACTGAATGTAACATATACAGTAGGATGTACAAACACCTACTGAATGTAACATATACAGTAGGATGTACAAACAAACATCTACTGAATGTAACATATACAGTAGGATGTACAAACACCTACTGAATGTAACATATACAGTAGGATGTACAAACAAACATCTACTGAATGTAACATATACAGTAGGATGTACAAACACCTACTGAATGTAACATATACAGTAGGATGTACAAACACCTACTGAATGTAACATATACAGTAGGATGTACAAACAAACACCTACTGAATGTAACATATACAGTAGGATGTACAAACAAACACCTACTGAATGTAACATATACAGTAGGATGTACAAACAAACATCTACTGAATGTAACATATACAGTAGGATGTACAAACACCTACTGATTGTAACAGTTACAGTAGGATATCAAACACCTACTGAATGTAACATATACAGTAGGATGTACAAACACCTACTGAATGTAACATATACAGTAGGATGTACAAACAAACACCTACTGAATGTAACATATACAGTAGGATGTACAAACAAACATCTACTGAATGTAACATATACAGTAGGATGTACAAACACCTACTGAATGTAACATATACAGTAGGATGTACAAACACCTACTGAATGTAACATATACAGTAGGATGTACAAACAAACACCTACTGAATGTAACATATACAGTAGGATGTACAAACAAACACCTACTGAATGTAACATATACAGTAGGATGTACAAACAAACATCTACTGAATGTAACATATACAGTAGGATGTACAAACACCTACTGAATGTAACATATACAGTAGGATGTACAAACACCTACTGAATGTAACATATACAGTAGGATGTACAAACAAACACCTACTGAATGTAACATATACAGTAGGATGTACAAACACCTACTGAATGTAACATATACAGTAGGATGTACAAACAAACACCTACTGAATGTAACATATACAGTAGGATGTACAAACAAACACCTACTGAATGTAACATATACAGTAGGATGTACAAACACCTACTGAATGTAACATATACAGTAGGATGTACAAACAAACACCTACTGAATGTAACATATACAGTAGGATGTACAAACACCTACTGAATGTAACATATACAGTAGGATGTACAAACACCTACTAAAAGAAACATAAACAGTAGGATGTACAAACAAACACCTACTGAATGTAACATATACAGTAGGATGTACAAACAAACACCTACTGAATGTAACATATACAGTAGGATGTACAAACAAACACCTACTGAATGTAACATATACAGTAGGATGTACAAACACCTACTGAATGTAACATATACAGTAGGATGTACAAACAAACATCTACTGAATGTAACATATACAGTAGGATGTACAAACAAACACCTACTGAATGTAACATATACAGTAGGATGTACAAACACCTACTGAATGTAACATATACAGTAGGATGTACAAACAAACACCTACTGAATGTAACATATACAGTAGGATGTACAAACAAACATCTACTGAATGTAACATATACAGTAGGATGTACAAACACCTACTGAATGTAACATATACAGTAGGATGTACAAACACCTACTGAATGTAACATAAACAGTAGGATGTACAAACAAACACCTACTGAATGTAACATATACAGTAGGATGTACAAACACCTACTGAATGTAACATATACAGTAGGATGTACAAACAAACACCTACTGAATGTAACATATACAGTAGGATGTACAAACAAACACCTACTGAATGTAACATATACAGTAGGATGTACAAACACCTACTGAATGTAACATATATAGTAGGATGTACAAACAAACACCTACTGAATGTAACATATACAGTAGGATGTACAAACAAACACCTACTGAATGTAACATATACAGTAGGATGTACAAACAAACACCTACTGAATGTAACATATACAGTAGGATGTACAAACACCTACTGAATATAACATATACAGTAGGATGTACAAACACCTACTGAATGTAACATATACAGTAGGATGTACAAACACCTACTGAATGTAACATATACAGTAGGATGTACAAACACCTACTGAATGTAACATATACAGTAGGATGTACAAACAAACACCTACTGAATGTAACATATACAGTAGGATGTACAAACAAACACCTACTGAATGTAACATATACAGTAGGATGTACAAACACCTACTGAATGTAACATATACAGTAGGATGTACAAACAAACACCTACTGAATGTAACATATACAGTAGGATGTACAAACAAACACCTACTGAATGTAACATATACAGTAGGATGTACAAACAAACACCTACTGAATGTAACATATACAGTAGGATGTACAAACAAACACCTACTGAATGTAACATATACAGTAGGATGTACAAACAAACACCTACTGAATGTAACATATACAGTAGGATGTACAAACAAACACCTACTGAATGTAACATATACAGTAGGATGTACAAACACCTACTGAATATAACATATACAGTAGGATGTACAAACAAACACCTACTGAATGTAACATATACAGTAGGATGTACAAACAAACACCTACTGAATGTAACATATACAGTAGGATGTACAAACACCTACTGAATGTAACATATACAGTAGGATGTACAAACACCTACTGAAAGAAACATACTGTATACAGTAGGATGTACAAACAAACACCTACTGAATGTAACATATACAGTAGGATGTACAAACACCTACTAAAAGAAACATATACAGTAGGATGTACAAACAAACACCTACTGAATGTAACATAAACAGTAGGATGTACAAACACCTACTGAAAGAAACATATACAGTAGGATGTACAAACAAACACCTACTGAATGTAACATATACAGTAGGATGTACAAACACCTACTAAAAGAAACATATACAGTAGGACGTACAAACACCTACTGAAAGAAACATATACAGTAGGACGTACAAACACCTACTGAATGTAACATATACAGTAGGATGTACAAACACCTACTGAATGTAACATATACAGTAGGATGTACAAACAAACACCTACTGAATGTAACATATACAGTAGGATGTACAAACAAACACCTACTGAATGTAACATATACAGTAGGATGTACAAACACCTACTGAATGTAACATATACAGTAGGATGTACATAAAAACACCTACTGAATGTAACATATACAGTAGGATGTACAAACAAACATCTACTGAATGTAACATATACAGTAGGATGTACAAACACCTACTGAATATAACATATACAGTAGGATGTACAAACACTTACTGAATGTAACATATACAGTAGCATGTACAAACAAACACCTACTGAATGTAACATATACAGTAGGATGTACAAACAAACACCTACTGAATGTAACATATACAGTAGGATGTACAAACAAACACCTACTGAATGTAACATATACAGTAGGATGTACAAACAAACACCTACTGAATGTAACATATACAGTAGGATGTACAAACACCTACTGAATGTAACATATACAGTAGGATGTACAAACAAACACCTACTGAATGTAACATATACAGTAGGATGTACAAACACCTACTGAATGTAACATAAACAGTAGGATGCACAAACAAACACCTACTGAATGTAACATATACAGTAGGATGTACAAACAAACACCTACTGAATGTAACATATACAGTAGGATGTACAAACAAACACCTACTGAATGTAACATATACAGTAGGATGTACAAACACCTACTGAATGTAACATAAACAGTAGGATGTACAAACAAACACCTACTGAATGTAACATATACAGTAGGATGTACAAACACCTACTGAATGTAACATATACAGTAGGATGTACAAACAAACACCTACTGAATGTAACATATACAGTAGGATGTACAAACAAACACCTACTGAATGTAACATATACAGTAGGATGTACAAACACCTACTGAATGTAACATATATAGTAGGATGTACAAACAAACACCTACTGAATGTAACATATACAGTAGGATGTACAAACAAACACCTACTGAATGTAACATATACAGTAGGATGTACAAACAAACACCTACTGAATGTAACATATACAGTAGGATGTACAAACACCTACTGAATATAACATATACAGTAGGATGTACAAACACCTACTGAATGTAACATATACAGTAGGATGTACAAACACCTACTGAATGTAACATATACAGTAGGATGTACAAACACCTACTGAATGTAACATATACAGTAGGATGTACAAACAAACACCTACTGAATGTAACATATACAGTAGGATGTACAAACAAACACCTACTGAATGTAACATATACAGTAGGATGTACAAACACCTACTGAATGTAACATATACAGTAGGATGTACAAACAAACACCTACTGAATGTAACATATACAGTAGGATGTACAAACAAACACCTACTGAATGTAACATATACAGTAGGATGTACAAACAAACACCTACTGAATGTAACATATACAGTAGGATGTACAAACAAACACCTACTGAATGTAACATATACAGTAGGATGTACAAACAAACACCTACTGAATGTAACATATACAGTAGGATGTACAAACAAACACCTACTGAATGTAACATATACAGTAGGATGTACAAACACCTACTGAATATAACATATACAGTAGGATGTACAAACAAACACCTACTGAATGTAACATATACAGTAGGATGTACAAACAAACACCTACTGAATGTAACATATACAGTAGGATGTACAAACACCTACTGAATGTAACATATACAGTAGGATGTACAAACACCTACTGAAAGAAACATACTGTATACAGTAGGATGTACAAACAAACACCTACTGAATGTAACATATACAGTAGGATGTACAAACACCTACTAAAAGAAACATATACAGTAGGATGTACAAACAAACACCTACTGAATGTAACATAAACAGTAGGATGTACAAACACCTACTGAAAGAAACATATACAGTAGGATGTACAAACAAACACCTACTGAATGTAACATATACAGTAGGATGTACAAACACCTACTAAAAGAAACATATACAGTAGGACGTACAAACACCTACTGAAAGAAACATATACAGTAGGACGTACAAACACCTACTGAATGTAACATATACAGTAGGATGTACAAACACCTACTGAATGTAACATATACAGTAGGATGTACAAACAAACACCTACTGAATGTAACATATACAGTAGGATGTACAAACAAACACCTACTGAATGTAACATATACAGTAGGATGTACAAACACCTACTGAATGTAACATATACAGTAGGATGTACATAAAAACACCTACTGAATGTAACATATACAGTAGGATGTACAAACAAACATCTACTGAATGTAACATATACAGTAGGATGTACAAACACCTACTGAATATAACATATACAGTAGGATGTACAAACACTTACTGAATGTAACATATACAGTAGCATGTACAAACAAACACCTACTGAATGTAACATATACAGTAGGATGTACAAACAAACACCTACTGAATGTAACATATACAGTAGGATGTACAAACAAACACCTACTGAATGTAACATATACAGTAGGATGTACAAACAAACACCTACTGAATGTAACATATACAGTAGGATGTACAAACACCTACTGAATGTAACATATACAGTAGGATGTACAAACAAACACCTACTGAATGTAACATATACAGTAGGATGTACAAACACCTACTGAATGTAACATAAACAGTAGGATGCACAAACAAACACCTACTGAATGTAACATATACAGTAGGATGTACAAACAAACACCTACTGAATGTAACATATACAGTAGGATGTACAAACAAACACCTACTGAATGTAACATATACAGTAGGATGTACAAACAAACACCTACTGAATGTAACATATACAGTAGGATGTACAAACAAACACCTACTGAATGTAACATATACAGTAGGATGTACAAACAAACACCTACTGAATGTAACATATACAGTAGGATGTACAAACTCCTACTGAATGTAACATATACAGTAGGATGTACAAACAAACACCTACTGAATGTAACATATACAGTAGGATGTACAAACACCTACTGAATGTAACATATACAGTAGGATGTACAAACAAACACCTACTGAATGTAACATAAACAGTAGGATGCACAAACAAACACCTACTGAATGTAACATATACAGTAGGATGTACAAACACCTACTGAATGTAACATATACAGTAGGATGTACAAACAAACACCTACTGAATGTAACATATACAGTAGGATGTACAAACAAACACTTACTGAATGTAACATATACAGTAGGATGTACAAACACCTACTAAAAGAAACATATACAGTAGGATGTACAAACAAACACCTACTGAATGTAACATATACAGTAGGATGTACAAACACCTACTAAAGAAACATATACATTAGGATGTACAAACACCTACTGAAAGAAACATATACAGTAGGATGTACAAACACCTACTAAATGTAACATATACAGTAGGATGTACAAACACCTACTGAATGTAACATATACAGTAGGATGTACAAACACCTACTGAATGTAACATATACAGTAGGATGTACAAACAAACACCTACTGAAAGAAACATAAACAGTAGGATGTACAAACAAACACCTACTGAATGTAACATATACAGTAGGATGTACAAACACCTACTGAATGTAACATATACAGTAGGATGTACAAACACCTACTGAAAGAAACATACTGTATACAGTAGGATGTACAAACAAACACCTACTGAATGTAACATATACAGTAGGATGTACAAACACCTACTGAAAGAAACATACTGTATACAGTAGGATGTACAAACAAACACCTACTGAATGTAACATATACAGTAGTATGTTCAAACAAACACCTACTGAATGTAACATATACAGTAGGATGTACAAACACCTACTAAAAGAAACATAAACAGTAGGATGTACAAACAAACACCTACTGAATGTAACATATACAGTAGGATGTACAAACAAACACCTACTGAATGTAACATATACAGTAGGATGTACAAACACCTACTGAATGTAACATATACAGTAGGATGTACAAACACCTACTGAATGTAACATATACAGTAGGATGTACAAACACCTACTAAAAGAAACATAAACAGTAGGATGTACAAACAAACACCTACTGAATGTAACATATACAGTAGGATGTACAAACAAACACCTACTGAATGTAACATATACAGTAGGATGTACAAACACCTACTGAATGTAACATATACAGTAGGATGTACAAACACCTACTGAATGTAACATATACAGTAGGATGTACAAACACCTACTAAAAGAAACATAAACAGTAGGATGTACAAACAAACACCTACTGAATGTAACATATACAGTAGGATGTACAAACAAACACCTACTGAATGTAACATATACAGTAGGATGTACAAACAAACACCTACTGAATGTAACATATACAGTAGGATGTACAAACACCTACTGAATGTAACATATACAGTAGGATGTACAAACACCTACTGAAAGAAACATACTGTATACAGTAGGATGTACAAACAAACACCTACTGAATGTAACATATACAGTAGGATGTACAAACACCTACTGAAAGAAACATATACAGTAGGATGTACAAACACCTACTAAAGAAACATATACATTAGGATGTACAAACACCTACTGAAAGAAACATATACAGTAGGATGTACAAACACCTACTGAAAGAAACATATACAGTAGGATGTACAAACACCTACTGAATGTAACATATACAGTAGGATGTACAAACGAACACCTACTGAAAGTAACATATACAGTAGGATGTACAAACAAACACCTACTGAATGTAACATATACAGTAGGATGTACAAACACCTACTGAATGTAACATATACAGTAGGATGTACAAACACCTACTGAAAGAAACATACTGTATACAGTAGGATGTACAAACAAACACCTACTGAATGTAACATATACAGTAGGATGTACAAACACCTACTAAAAGAAACATATACAGTAGGATGTACAAACAAACACCTACTGAATGTAACATAAACAGTAGGATGTACAAACACCTACTGAAAGAAACATATACAGTAGGATGTACAAACACCTACTGAAAGAAACATATACAGTAGGACGTACAAACACCTACTGAATGTAACATATACAGTAGGATGTACAAACAAACACCTACTGAATGTAACATATACAGTAGGATGTACAAACAAACACCTACTGAAAGTAACATATACAGTAGGATGTACAAACAAACACCTACTGAATGTAACATATACAGTAGGATGTACAAACAAACACCTACTGAATGTAACATATACAGTAGGATGTACAAACACCTACTGAATGTAACATATACAGTAGGATGTACAAACAAACACCTACTGAATGTAACATATACAGTAGGATGTACAAACAAACACCTACTGAATGTAACATATACAGTAGGATGTACAAACACCTACTGAATGTAACATATACAGTAGGATGTACATACAAACACCTACTGAATGTAACATATACAGTAGGATGTACAAACAAACATCTACTGAATGTAACATATACAGTAGGATGTACAAACAAACACCTACTGAATGTAACATATACAGTAGGATGTACAAACAAACACCTACTGAATGTAACATATACAGTAGGATGTACAAACAAACACCTACTGAATGTAACATATACAGTAGGATGTACAAACACCTACTGAATGTAACATATACAGTAGGATGTACAAACAAACATCTACTGAATGTAACATATACAGTAGGATGTACAAACACCTACTGAATGTAACATATACAGTAGAATGTACAAACACCTACTGAATGTAACATATACAGTAGGATGTACAAACAAACACCTACTGAATGTAACATATACAGTAGGATGTACAAACAAACACCTACTGAATGTAACATATACAGTAGGATGTACAAACAAACATCTACTGAATGTAACATATACAGTAGGATGTACAAACACCTACTGAATGTAACATATACAGTAGGATGTACAAACACCTACTGAATGTAACATATACAGTAGGATGTACAAACAAACACCTACTGAATGTAACATATACAGTAGGATGTACAAACACCTACTGAATGTAACATATACAGTAGGATGTACAAACAAACACCTACTGAATGTAACATATACAGTAGGATGTACAAACAAACACCTACTGAATGTAACATATACAGTAGGATGTACAAACAAACACTACTGAATGTAACATATACAGTAGGATGTACAAACACCTACTGAATGTAACATATACAGTAGGATGTACAAACACCTACTGAATGTAACATATACAGTAGGATGTACAAACACCTACTGAATGTAACATATACAGTAGGATGTACATACAAACACCTACTGAATGTAACATATACAGTAGGATGTACAAACACCTACTGAATGTAACATATACAGTAGGATGTACAAACAAACACCTACTGAATGTAACATATACAGTAGGATGTACAAACAAACACCTACTGAATGTAACATATACAGTAGGATGTACAAACACCTACTGAATGTAACATATACAGTAGGATGTACAAACACCTACTGAATGTAACATATACAGTAGGATGTACAAACAAACACCTACTGAATGTAACATATACAGTAGGATGTACATACAAACACCTACTGAATGTAACATATACAGTAGGATGTACAAACACCTACTGAATGTAACATATACAGTAGGATGTACAAACAAACACCTACTGAATGTAACATATACAGTAGGATGTACAAACAAACACCTACTGAATGTAACATATACAGTAGGATGTACAAACACCTACTAAATGTAACATATACAGTAGGATGTACAAACAAACACCTACTGAATGTAACATATACAGTAGGATGTACAAACACCTACTGAATGTAACATATACAGTAGGATGTACAAACAAACACCTACTGAATGTAACATATACAGTAGGATGTACAAACACCTACTGAATGTAACATATACAGTAGGATGTACATACAAACACCTACTGAATGTAACATATACAGTAGGATGTACAAACAAACATCTACTGAATGTAACATATACAGTAGGATGTACAAACAAACACCTACTGAATGTAACATATACAGTAGGATGTACAAACAAACACCTACTGAATGTAACATATACAGTAGGATGTACAAACAAACACCTACTGAATGTAACATATACAGTAGGATGTACAAACACCTACTGAATGTAACATATACAGTAGGATGTACAAACAAACATCTACTGAATGTAACATATACAGTAGGATGTACAAACACCTACTGAATGTAACATATACAGTAGGATGTACAAACACCTACTGAATGTAACATATACAGTAGGATGTACAAACAAACACCTACTGAATGTAACATATACAGTAGGATGTACAAACAAACACCTACTGAATGTAACATATACAGTAGGATGTACAAACAAACATCTACTGAATGTAACATATACAGTAGGATGTACAAACACACTACTGAATGTAACATATACAGTAGGATGTACAAACACCTACTGAATGTAACATATACAGTAGGATGTACAAACAAACACCTACTGAATGTAACATATACAGTAGGATGTACAAACAAACACCTACTGAATGTAACATATACAGTAGGATGTACAAACAAACATCTACTGAATGTAACATATACAGTAGGATGTACAAACACCTACTGAATGTAACATATACAGTAGGATGTACAAACACCTACTGAATGTAACATATACAGTAGGATGTACAAACAAACACCTACTGAATGTAACATATACAGTAGGATGTACAAACAAACACCTACTGAATGTAACATATACAGTAGGATGTACAAACAAACACTACTGAATGTAACATATACAGTAGGATGTACAAACACCTACTGAATGTAACATATACAGTAGGATGTACAAACACCTACTGAATGTAACATATACAGTAGGATGTACAAACAAACACCTACTGAATGTAACATATACAGTAGGATGTACAAACAAACACCTACTGAATGTAACATATACAGTAGGATGTACAAACACCTACTGAATGTAACATATACAGTAGGATGTACAAACACCTACTGAATGTAACATATACAGTAGGATGTACAAACAAACACCTACTGAATGTAACATATACAGTAGGATGTACAAACACCTACTGAATGTAACATATACAGTAGGATGTACATACAAACACCTACTGAATGTAACATATACAGTAGGATGTACAAACACCTACTGAATGTAACATATACAGTAGGATGTACAAACACCTACTGAATGTAACATATACAGTAGGATGTACAAACAAACACCTACTGAAAGAAACATAAACAGTAGGATGTACAAACAAACACCTACTGAATGTAACATATACAGTAGGATGTACAAACAAACACCTACTGAATGTAACATATACAGTAGGATGTACAAACACCTACTAAATGTAACATATACAGTAGGATGTACAAACAAACACCTACTGAATGTAACATATACAGTAGGATGTACAAACACCTACTGAATGTAACATATACAGTAGGATGTACAAACAAACACCTACTGAATGTAACATATACAGTAGGATGTACAAACACCTACTGAATGTAACATATACAGTAGGATGTACAACAAACACCTACTGAATGTAACATATACAGTAGGATGTACAAACAAACATCTACTGAATGTAACATATACAGTAGGATGTACAAACAAACACCTACTGAATGTAACATATACAGTAGGATGTACAAACAAACACCTACTGAATGTAACATATACAGTAGGATGTACAAACAAACACCTACTGAATGTAACATATACAGTAGGATGTACAAACACCTACTGAATGTAACATATACAGTAGGATGTACAAACAAACATCTACTGAATGTAACATATACAGTAGGATGTACAAACACCTACTGAATGTAACATATACAGTAGGATGTACAAACACCTACTGAATGTAACATATACAGTAGGATGTACAAACAAACACCTACTGAATGTAACATATACAGTAGGATGTACAAACAAACACCTACTGAATGTAACATATACAGTAGGATGTACAAACAAACATCTACTGAATGTAACATATACAGTAGGATGTACAAACACCTACTGAATGTAACATATACAGTAGGATGTACAAACACCTACTGAATGTAACATATACAGTAGGATGTACAAACAAACATCTACTGAATGTAACATATACAGTAGGATGTACAAACAAACACCTACTGAATGTAACATATACAGTAGGATGTACAAACAAACACCTACTGAATGTAACATATACAGTAGGATGTACAAACACCTACTGAATGTAACATATACAGTAGGATGTACAAACAAACATCTACTGAATGTAATATATACAGTAGGATGTACAAACACCTACTGAATGTAACATATACAGTAGGATGTACAAACACCTACTGAATGTAACATATACAGTAGGATGTACAAACAAACACCTACTGAATGTAACATATACAGTAGGATGTACAAACAAACACCTACTGAATGTAACATATACAGTAGGATGTACAAACAAACATCTACTGAATGTAACATATACAGTAGGATGTACAAACACCTACTGAATGTAACATATACAGTAGGATGTACAAACACCTACTGAATGTAACATATACAGTAGGATGTACAAACAAACACCTACTGAATGTAACATATACAGTAGGATGTACAAACAAACACCTACTGAATGTAACATATACAGTAGGATGTACAAACAAACACCTACTGAATGTAACATATACAGTAGGATGTACAAACAAACATCTACTGAATGTAACATATACAGTAGGATGTACAAACAAACACCTACTGAATGTAACATATACAGTAGGATGTACAAACACCTACTAAAAGAAACATAAACAGTAGGATGTACAAACAAACACCTACTGAATGTAACATATACAGTAGGATGTACAAACAAACACCTACTGAATGTAACATATACAGTAGGATGTACAAACAAACATCTACTGAATGTAACATATACAGTAGGATGTACAAACACCTACTGAATGTAACATATACAGTAGGATGTACAAACACCTACTGAATGTAACATATACAGTAGGATGTACAAACAAACATCTACTGAATGTAACATATACAGTAGGATGTACAAACACCTACTGAATGTAACATATACAGTAGAATGTACAAACACCTACTGAATGTAACATATACAGTAGGATGTACAAACAAACACCTACTGAATGTAACATATACAGTAGGATGTACAAACAAACACCTACTGAATGTAACATATACAGTAGGATGTACAAACAAACATCTACTGAATGTAACATATACAGTAGGATGTACAAACAAACATCTACTGAATGTAACATATACAGTAGGATGTACAAACACCTACTGAATGTAACATATACAGTAGGATGTACAAACACCTACTGAATGTAACATATACAGTAGGATGTACAAACAAACACCTACTGAATGTAACATATACAGTAGGATGTACAAACAAACACCTACTGAATGTAACATATACAGTAGGATGTACAAACAAACACCTACTGAATGTAACATATACAGTAGGATGTACAAACAAACATCTACTGAATGTAACATATACAGTAGGATGTACAAACAAACACCTACTGAATGTAACATATACAGTAGGATGTACAAACACCTACTGAATGTAACATATACAGTAGGATGTACAAACAAACACCTACTGAATGTAACATATATAGTAGGATGTACAAACACCTACTAAAAGAAACATATACAGTAGGATGTACAAACAAACACCTACTGAATGTAACATATACAGTAGGATGTACAAACAAACACCTACTGAATGTAACATATACAGTAGGATGTACAAACAAACACCTACTGAATGTAACATATACAGTAGGATGTACAAACAAACATCTACTGAATGTAACATATACAGTAGGATGTACAAACACCTACTGAATGTAACATATACAGTAGGATGTACAAACACCTACTGAATGTAACATATACAGTAGGATGTACAAACAAACACCTACTGAATGTAACATATACAGTAGGATGTACAAACAAACACCTACTGAATGTAACATATACAGTAGGATGTACAAACAAACACCTACTGAATGTAACATATACAGTAGGATGTACAAACAAACATCTACTGAATGTAACATATACAGTAGGATGTACAAACAAACACCTACTGAATGTAACATATACAGTAGGATGTACAAACACCTACTGAATGTAACATATACAGTAGGATGTACAAACAAACACCTACTGAATGTAACATATATAGTAGGATGTACAAACACCTACTGAAAGAAACATATACAGTAGGATGTACAAACAAACACCTACTGAATGTAACATATACAGTAGGATGTACAAACAAACACCTACTGAATGTAACATATACAGTAGGATGTACAAACAAACACCTACTGAATGTAACATATACAGTAGGATGTACAAACATCTACTGAATGTAACATATACAGTAGGATGTACAAACACCTACTGAATGTAACATATACAGTAGGATGTACAAACAAACATCTACTGAATGTAACATATACAGTAGGATGTACAAACACCTACTGAATGTAACATATACAGTAGGATGTACAAACACCTACTGAATGTAACATATACAGTAGGATGTACAAACAAACACCTACTGAATGTAACATATACAGTAGGATGTACAAACAAACACCTACTGAATGTAACATATACAGTAGGATGTACAAACAAACATCTACTGAATGTAACATATACAGTAGGATGTACAAACACCTACTGATTGTAACAGTTACAGTAGGATATCAAACACCTACTGAATGTAACATATACAGTAGGATGTACAAACACCTACTGAATGTAACATATACAGTAGGATGTACAAACAAACACCTACTGAATGTAACATATACAGTAGGATGTACAAACAAACATCTACTGAATGTAACATATACAGTAGGATGTACAAACACCTACTGAATGTAACATATACAGTAGGATGTACAAACACCTACTGAATGTAACATATACAGTAGGATGTACAAACAAACACCTACTGAATGTAACATATACAGTAGGATGTACAAACAAACACCTACTGAATGTAACATATACAGTAGGATGTACAAACAAACATCTACTGAATGTAACATATACAGTAGGATGTACAAACACCTACTGAATGTAACATATACAGTAGGATGTACAAACACCTACTGAATGTAACATATACAGTAGGATGTACAAACAAACACCTACTGAATGTAACATATACAGTAGGATGTACAAACACCTACTGAATGTAACATATACAGTAGGATGTACAAACAAACACCTACTGAATGTAACATATACAGTAGGATGTACAAACAAACACCTACTGAATGTAACATATACAGTAGGATGTACAAACAAACACCTACTGAATGTAACATATACAGTAGGATGTACAAACAAACACCTACTGAATGTAACATATACAGTAGGATGTACAAACACCTACTGAATATAACATATACAGTAGGATGTACAAACAAACACCTACTGAATGTAACATATACAGTAGGATGTACAAACAAACACCTACTGAATGTAACATATACAGTAGGATGTACAAACAAACACCTACTGAATGTAACATATACAGTAGGATGTACAAACAAACACCTACTGAATGTAACATATACAGTAGGATGTACAAACACCTACTGAATGTAACATATACAGTAGGATGTACATACAAACACCTACTGAATGTAACATATACAGTAGGATGTACAAACACCTACTGAATGTAACATATATAGTAGGATGTACAAACACCTACTGAATGAAACATATACAGTAGGATGTACAAACAAACACCTACTGAATGTAACATATATAGTAGCATGTACAAACAAACACCTACTGAATGTAACATATACAGTAGGATGTACAAACACCTACTGAATGTAACATATACAGTAGGATGTACAAACACCTACTGAATGTAACATATACAGTAGGATGTACAAACAAACACCTACTGAATGTAACATATACAGTAGGATGTACAAACACCTACTGAATGTAACATATACAGTAGGATGTACAAACAAACACCTACTGAATGTAACATATACAGTAGGATGTACAAACAAACACCTACTGAATGTAACATATACAGTAGGATGTACAAACAAACACCTACTGAATGTAACATATACAGTAGGATGTACAAACAAACACCTACTGAATGTAACATATACAGTAGGATGTACAAACACCTACTGAATATAACATATACAGTAGGATGTACAAACAAACACCTACTGAATGTAACATATACAGTAGGATGTACAAACAAACACCTACTGAATGTAACATATACAGTAGGATGTACAAACAAACACCTACTGAATGTAACATATACAGTAGGATGTACAAACAAACACCTACTGAATGTAACATATACAGTAGGATGTACAAACACCTACTGAATGTAACATATACAGTAGGATGTACATACAAACACCTACTGAATGTAACATATACAGTAGGATGTACAAACACCTACTGAATGTAACATATATAGTAGGATGTACAAACACCTACTGAATGAAACATATACAGTAGGATGTACAAACAAACACCTACTGAATGTAACATATATAGTAGCATGTACAAACAAACACCTACTGAATGTAACATATACAGTAGGATGTACAAACACCTACTGAATGTAACATATACAGTAGGATGTACAAACACCTACTGAAGAAACATATACAGTAGCATGTACAAACAAACACCTACTGAATGTAACATATACAGTAGGATGTACAAACAAACACCTACTGAATGTAACATATACAGTAGGATGTACAAACAAACACCTACTGAATGTAACATATACAGTAGGATGTACAAACACCTACTGAATGTAACATATACAGTAGGATGTACAAACAAACACCTACTGAATGTAACATATACAGTAGGATGTACAAACACCTACTGAATGTAACATATACAGTAGGATGTACAAACAAACACCTACTGAATGTAACATATACAGTAGGATGTACAAACACCTACTGAATGTAACATATACAGTAGGATGTACAAACAAACACCTACTGAATGTAACATATACAGTAGGATGTACAAACACCTACTAAAAGAAACATATACAGTAGGATGTACAAACAAACACCTACTGAATGTAACATATACAGTAGGATGTACAAACACGTTCGTGGGGACTTCGCGCAGCACGAGAGTGCAGTCGTACAAACAGTAACTGTAACATTTACAATAATAATTTATTAATATCTCTATGGTGCAACTAAACTAAAATATCCACCAAACTATATATTACTATGTCTTATGTTATATAACAATTTGTGCAACGCAAAATAATTGTGCAATATAAATAATTTGAGCAATCTCTGTCATTTGTGACTATAATTTGTGCAGACTACGAAATTAGTGTGACTGCAAAATAATAAAAAACTTGTGTTTGTGAACCTCAAAAATATTATTAGCAAAATAGAAAGCTGCAACGAGCATTATTTAGCAGGTAACTGTAACAAAGCACAGAGAGGGTGTATTATACATAGCCGACAGCACAGATAGGGTGTATTATACATAGCCGACAGTGCAGTGGTAGCACAAAGAGTACGCTGTTACCATAGATATTTCAAACCTTCATCATCAATATCTTCATCCGCACTTTTGCCTTTACCTGCAGAATTACGAGATCGTTGTGAGAGAGGGTTAAAACCGCCACCTAACCAAAGGCAGATACCAACCAATCAGAGGGATGGTTACAACCGCCACCTAACCAATGGCAGATACCAACCAATCAGAGGGAGGGTTACAACCGCCACCTAACCAATGGCAGATACCAACCAATCAGAGGGAGGGTTACAACCGTCACCTAACTAATGGCAGATACCAACCAATCAGAGGGAGGGTTACAATCGCCACCTAACCAATGGCAGATACCAACCAATCAGAGGGAGGGTTACAACCGCCACCTAACCAATGGCAGATACCAACCAATCAGAGGGAGGGTTACAACCGTCACCTAACCAATGACAGATACCAACCAATCAGAGGGAGGGTTACAACCGCCACCTAACCAATGACAGATACCAAACAATCAGAGGGAGGGTTACAACCACCACCTAACCAATGACAGATACCAACCAATCAGAGGGATGGTTACAACCGCCACCTAACCAATGGCAGATACCAACCAATCAGAGGGAGGGTTACAACCGCCACCTAACCAATGACAGATACCAACCAATCAGAGGGAGGGTTACAACCGCCACCTAACTAATGACAGATACCAACCAATCAGAGGGAGGGTTACAACCGCCACCTAACTAATGACAGATACCAACCAATCAGAGGGAGGGTTACAACCGCAACATAACTAATGACAGATACCAACCAATCAGAGGGAGGGTTACAACCGCCACCTAACCAATGACAGATACCAACCAATCAGAGGGAGGGTTACAACCGCCACCTAACCAATGACAGATACCAACCAATCAGAGGGAGGGTTACAACCGCCACCTAACCAATGGCAGATACCAACCAATCAGAGGGAGGGTTACAACCGCCACCTAACCAATGACAGATACCAACTAATCAGAGGGAGGGTTACAACCGCCACCTAACTAATGACAGATACCAACCAATCAGAGGGAGGGTTACAACCGCCACCTAACTAATGACAGATACCAACCAATCAGAGGGAGGGTTACAACCGCAACATAACTAATGACAGATACCAACCAATCAGAGGGAGGGTTAAAACCGCCACCAAACCAATGGCAGATACCAACCAATCAGAGGGAGGGTTACAACCGCCACCTAACCAATGGCAGATCCAGATACCAACCAATCAGAGGGAGGGTTACAACCGCGACCTAACCAATGGCAGATACCAACCAATCAGAGGGAGGGTTACAACCGCCATCTAACCAATGGCAGATACCAACCAATCAGAGGGAGGGTTACAACCGCGACCTAACAAATGGCAGATACCAACCAATCAGAGGGAGGGTTACAACCGCCACCTAACCAATAATGACAGATACCAACCATTCAGAGGGAGGGTTACAACCGCGACCTAACAAATGGCAGATACCAACCAATCAGAGGGAGGGTTACAACCGCAACATAACTAATGACAGATACCAACCAATCAGAGGGAGGGTTAAAACCGCCACCAAACCAATGGCAGATACCAACCAATCAGAGGGAGGGTTACAACCGCCACCTAACCAATGGCAGATCCAGATACCAACCAATCAGAGGGAGGGTTACAACCGCCACCTAACCAATGGCAGATTCCAACCAAGCAGAGAGAGGGTTACAAACGCCACCTAGCCAATGGCGGATACCAACCAATTACAGGGAGGGTTACAACTGCCACCTAACCAATGCCAAATAACAACCAATCTGAGGGAGGGTTACAAATGCCATCTAACCAATGGCAGATACCAACCAATTACAGGGAGGGCTACAATCGCCACCTAAGCAATGACAGATACCAACCAATCAGAGGGAGGGTTACAAACGCCACCTAACTAATGGCAGATACCAACCAATTACTGAGAGGGTTACAATCGCCACCTAAGCAATGACAGATACCAACCAATCAGAGGGCGGGTTACAATCGCCACCTAACCAATGACAGATACCAACCAATTACGGGGAGAGTTACAACCGCTACCTAACCAAAATGGCAGATACCAACCAATTACAGGGAGGGCTACAATCGCCACCTAACCAATGACAGATACCAACCAATCAGAGGGAGGGTTACAAACGCCACCTAACCAATGACAGATACCAACCAATTACGGGGAGAGTTACAACCGCTACCTAACCAAAATGGCAGATACCAACCAATCAGAGGGCGGGTTACAAACGCCACCTAACCAATGACAGATACCAACCAATTACGGGGAGAGTTACAACCGCTACCTAACCAAAATGGCAGATACCAACCAATTACAGGGAGGGCTACAATCGCCACCTAACCAATGACAGATACCAACCAATCAGAGGGAGGGTTACAAACGCCACCTAACCAATGACAGATACCAACCAATTACGGGGAGAGTTACAACCGCCACCTAACCAATAATGAGAGATACCAACCAATTACAGAGAGGGTTAAAACCGCCACCTAACCAATGACAGATACCAACAATTACAGAGAGGTTAAAACCGCCACCAAACCAATGGTAGAAACCAACCATTTACAGGGAGGGAGGGTCATTTAAACTTAAAGTGTCCGCATTCATGAGGAATTGTATCCAATTTTCCTTTATTTTCGTTCTTTATATCCAAAGCAAACTAATATAAACTTAAAAATTTAGTTTATTGTTTAGGTTGGGTGTTAGGCAACAATGACTTAATCCACTTACGTTGAATAGCAAATGTTCGTATCGATTTAATAATGCGGGCAGACAACGAACTCCAATCGCATCAAATCGAATTGCATATCAACAACTAACAGTAGGCCTACAGTGATTTACCTTTGTATTGGTTGTCCGTAGATAAGAGATAAATTAATAAATACCAGCGTTATTGTTCGCGAAGTATTATAATTATAAATAAATATAATATAATACTTATAAATCGCATTTTACTGAACAATATATACTAGATTATAGTAGCAGTTACCTTCTTTGGCAGGAGTTGCCTTTTTCGTCTTTGGCTTCGCTGTTTTCGCTTTAATGGCCTCTGCAGCCATCGCTTTGGCAATACCCTTCTTATCTCTTTCATGGAAACATTTGGACACAGGAACAAATACACCTGTAGCAGGAACAAAGGAAATTTTAAAAATGTAGTTTGGTACATAAAATAATTTTAGTTTAATTAATTCCAATAAGTGAGTCATTGTGTGGTGGGTGCAATGCCCCACTCTCCCAAGCACCCCCCCCCCCCCCCCCCCCCAGAATCCTGTATAAATCTACCCGAATGTATGCCACTAGCATCCTTATTAATTATTATAAATGGTAATTACAATTAGTTAACAAAAGCTAACCTTTAAATGAAATATATTGACAATCAAGTTTTAAAACCCAATACACCGTACCATCCAGTAGGATACGATACGATACGGATACGATACGGATACAAACGTATTGCACCGTTCAATGACAAAAATGGGCAGGAAATATTTATTATAGCTTAATGAAAATGACATACAATGAAATGAAATAAGAAGTGGGGAAAATAATATATTTATATCCCGCCCTAATGATAATGAATAAAGGGTTGGTTACTATAAAGGGTTGGTTACTATAAAGGGATGGTTACTATAAAGGGTTGGTTACTATAAAGGGTTGTTTACTATAAAGGGATGGTTACTATAAAGGGTTGGTTACTATAAAGGACTGCTCCGTGGAAATCAGAATGGGTTCCGTAAAGGTCGTGGGACCATGGAGCCCATTTTGGCACTTAGAAGGATAATTGAAGAATTATCAAAAAAGAAAGACAGGCATCTGGCTGTTATCTTTGTTGACTTCTTCAAGGCCTTTGATTCAGTCTCTCGCTCACGTATGTTCAGCATACTTTCATTATATGGGATTCCTGATGAAATTATTGCAGCAATCAGATCAGTATACGATGGTTCGACAACATTTGTGTCTACCGTTGACGGTGACACAGAACCATTTGAAGTGTTATGGGGCGTCCTCCAAGGAGACACACTTGCACCATTCTTGTTCATTATTGTGGTTGACTATGTTCTACGCATGTCCTTAGATCATCTTAATGATGATGGGGTGATGATAACTCCACCTACTGGCTCCAGAAGTCGAGGAAATCCTGCCAAGTACCTAACTGATCTAGACTTTGCTGATGACTTAGGAGTACTCTCAGAATCATTAGAGGGAGCCCAACGGCTCCTCAGCTCATTAGAACATGCTGCTTCTAGTGTTGGTCTTTTTATTAACTCCAGAAAGACCAAAATTCTGACAGTTAACTTTGAAAGACCTCAGCAAGTCTCTGATCGGATGAGCATAAGCTCAAAGGATGGTATGCTTGAACATGTGGACGACTTCTGTTACCTGGGATCATGGATCCGGAAGTCAGGTGAGGACCTTCGAATACGTAAGGGAAAGGCATGGGCAGCCTTGAATAGGCTTTCCAGGATTTGGAAGTCACCGAGAATTAATCGGAAACTTAAGGTCCGATTATTTAGAGCAGCAGTAGTTCCAGTACTCCTCTACGGGAGTCCATGCTGGGCTCTAACTGCTGAGGACACCAAATCTCTGGATGGCACATTCACAAGAATGCTACGCCGGGTTCATTGTGTCAAGTACAATGCACACATCTCCAACCAGACACTATATAACATTGGAGGTGTCTCATTGGTTCCCCCAAGCTTGACACTAGAACAAAATTGCCTCCGCTTTGCAGGACATTGCTTTCGGCGTGAGGACCATCCAGTGCATAATCTTGTACTTTGGCAGCCTCATGGAGTGAATAAGCATGGTGGACAGCCCATGACTTTCTTGAGACGCATCTTAAAGGACACTGGCCTTAAAGATGCGGATGATCTAGCAAATGTCATGGGTGATAGGGAGTTGTGGCGGTGCAATTTTGTTGACAAGCCGGCACAGCATTCCTAAAAATGCAGCTGCAATGCAGCATGCCGATCCTAGTAGTACTATAAAGGGATGGTTACTATAAAGGGTTGGTTACTATAAAGGGTTGGTTACTATAAAGGGATGGTTACTATAAAGGGATGGTTAATATAAAGGGTTGGTTACTATAAAGGGTTGGTTACTATAAAGGGTTGGTTACTATAAAGGGATGGTTACTATAAAGGGATGGTTACTATAAAGTTAGTTACAAAAATAAGAAGAATACGACGGATTCCCGCCATACCAACCATGATTCTCCTCGCAGCGGAAGTAAATAATGTTCTGTACTGTCCCATTATTCTTTCCTTCCTCTTCATCCAACGCAACTCCCGCCCAGAGTCCGGAAGCGAATTCTGTGGTCCCCATGTACTTCAACGTGCCACTCTAATATTATAAAAGGAAAATAAATCTCGGTAACCGAATATCAACAAGTTTATGATGTTATATGTTAGCACTTGATTTGGATTATAGTAATCACTTACATGGAACTCGAGAATCAAGGAAGCAACCATTCCTGAAATTGTAGTGACTCTATTCCCCACTGGAACCCTCTAGAACCAACCTTACTATGGATTGTAGTGCCTCTATTCCATATCTGGAACCCTATAGAACCAACCTTGCCATGCATGGATTGTAGTTGCAAGCAAAAGCAAATTCCCTTGCATTATCCACCCGAAAATGGGACCAGTGGCATTTTACCAATATAGTTGGCGATACGAGATTACCAATAATAATCTCGCCTCATAACCAACTCGGGGGGGGGGGGGGGGGGGGGCGATACAGGCCCTAAAGCCACAGAGAGAGGTGGGAGGTCAAACCACCTCACAGGGAGAACACAGCTAGTCGAGGCTAGCGGCAGGGGGTAACACTTACAGGGAGTGCCAAAGTGACAATTAGTATATAAGCCAATAGCAGGCAGGGGAGCACGTGGGGAAAGATAGGAAAGCATCCATTGGGTAGCAAAAGGCCAAAGTAGAGTAGAGGTGAAACCAATATCTATGTGTATCAATCATATAGTTATCCCGATTACTGATTTACCGGTCAGTTCATTAATCACAGAGTTGCAGACCGGTTATAGTTTTAACCATCACTTTATACACTGCTGTTATAATTCTGTTTTGCAATTCCTACCATTATTTGTTATACTTTCTGTGCTATTATCATTGGAACATTAACAACGAGAAACACAAACTCAGTTATTTTCCCGACGGCCTTCGGCTCTAGAACCAACCTTTCCATATTGTTGTGACTCTATTCCCCAACTGGAACCCTCTAGAACCAACCTTGCCATGGATTGTAGTGACTCTATTCCATATCTGGAACCCTCTAGAACCAACCTTGCCATGGATTGTAGTGACTCTATTCCATATCTGGAACCCTCTAGAACCAACCTTGCCATGGATTGTAGTGATTCTATTCCATATCTGGAACCCTCTAGAACCAACCTTTCCATATTGTTGTTACTCTATTCCCCAACTGGAACCCTCTAGAACCAACCTTGCCATGGATTGTAGTGACTCTATTCCATATCTGGAACCCTCTAGAACCAACCTTTCCATATTGTTGTGACTCTATTCCCCAACTGGAACCCTCTAGAACCAACCTTGCCATGGATTGTAGTGACTCTATTCCATATCTGGAACCCTCTAGAACCAACCTTACCATGGATTGTAGTGACTCTATTCCATATCTGGAACCCTCTAGAACCAACCTTGCCATGGATTGTAGTAATTCTATTCCATATCTGGAACCCTCTAGAACCAACCTTTCCATATTGTTGTGACTCTATTCCCCAACTGGAACCCTCTAGAACCAACCTTGCCATGGATTGTAGTGACTCTATTCCATATCTGGAACCCTCTAGAACCAACCTTTCCATATTGTTGTGACTCTATTCCCCAACTGGAACCCTCTAGAACCAACCTTGCCATGGATTGTAGTGACTCTATTCCATATCTGGAACCCTCCAGAACAAACCTTTCCATATATTGTAGTGACTCTATTCCCCAACTGGAACCCTCTAGAACCAACCTTTCCATATTGTTGTGACTCTATTCCATATCTGGAACCCTCTAGAACCAACCTTGCCATGGATTGTAGTGATTCTATTCCATATCTGGAACCCTCTAGAACCAACCTTTCCATATTGTTGTGACTCTATTCCCCAACTGGAACCCTCTAGAACCAACCTTGCCATGGATTGTAGTGATTTTTATTCCATATCTGGAACCCTATAGAACCAACCTTTAAATGGATTGTAGTGACTCTATTCCATATCTGGAACCATCTAGAACCAACCTTTCCATGGATTGTTGTGACTCTATTCCCCAACTGGAACCCCAGTTGCATCAGTAGGACTTTCCCGCAGACTCCCTCATAGGTAACGTTATCGTAGTGCGGCATAGTGAACTGGGCTCCGGCCGTGGACAACATGTCGTTGAGTGCCTCTCCATCTGCGTCCTCAGCAATACATTCCAAGGCGATTCGGTCCCGTTTATCTTTGAGTAGAGGATTGGCTCCCGCCTGCAATGTTATGTGTTATGACACCGAAGCAGAACTTGAAGGGATAGAAAACTACTTCAATTTGTTTCAAGCAAATCAGAAACTGGACGCTTTTGAAATTATTTTCTATATTCTAAAACCCGTTTCTTAAAATACCACTTTTCAATTTCGCGTATTTTAGCACGCTGGTTACATTGGATTTGGAATACATAGGTGACTCACAGCATTACAAACTCATCATTTTATTATAACGTGTTACAAAATGCATCTCGTTATATCACTATCACTATCTCTAGAATTACAACAAATATGATACTGGACTGGAACCTAAACGTTGGAGGTTCCCAAAACTATTCTACAATAATCTCTTCTCTTAAACGTTTGGCAACACTTTTTAGAAATTTCAGCGAAAATCAATCCGCAAAATATTAGATCACCCAACCGATAAATATAAATAGATAGATAGATTTATATATACATTATGCTGTTATGTAAAACAATAACAAATACACCAAACAATGCACCGGTATATAGGGATTGTCCAACATAACAGGATTATCCCTAAAGCTTTGCAACATATTTCCAAGGGGATGATCCCTTTATGTTACTTGATTACAAATACAATAT
>JAUCBJ010003633.1:0-25984 GCA_032718475.1 Nemertoderma westbladi
AAGGTATTTGCAATAATGTAGCTTGAAAAGTTATGGTAATGAAAACGAGAGAAAATGTGTCTTTCAGTATTTAGTATAGTCTTTGAGATTCCTCGGCGCCGTATGGGCAAACCCCGTACAGTTGAGCCCAGTTGTTTCATGTTCGACCACATCTCAGCTACTGTATTTCTCAATGAAATAAAGATTTTATTATATACTGTATATATATACTGTATTACGTTATTACATTCTTTTTTCGCATCGGTACCAACGAATCGCAATAAAGGTTAAGGAATAACGTCGTGGAGATACCTTTTCCAAACGCTTGTAGCTAGAGAAAATATTAGTTTTGACTTACCCAGTAAAGAAGTCCGGAAATGAGACTATCTCTATTTCAAATTTCATGCAATCTTTCTTATAAAGAAGTTCTGGTTGTGACGACTCTGGGAGCTCAACTCAGTTTGAGCTCCCAGAGTGGTCACACACAAATTCAAATGGAAATCGACAGTAATTTTTGACCGATGACCGGATATTCCACATGTTAACTACAATCTTAAAACTTTTTACTTTATGGTTACTAAGCCTACTACTTTTTAATACATTATTACAACAAATATTATTACTGTATCATCACATTTTACTATATTATTTAGCATACAAAAAATAACAATAGTAAATGGTGAACCATTAATTTATTTAATGTATGATGGTTTTATTTGCATCAAACCCAATATGATAGATTGTTATGTAGTTACATGTTCATAATGCAGTTCAAATTATCAATAATAGTTACTTAAGTCACGTTCTGGTAATTACGATTTGATAAACTTGTGTGCAGAGGCGCTTGAATCTTTACTTGCTTTTCTTTCCTTAATGATAGTACGTAGGCCATGATAGTACCTTGGATAGCACACACCGGTATCGAACCTAATAAACATTGCTTTTACGATTTACTTTCAGTTTCACTTGATTACTCACAGCTTTACCGATACTAGGGTTCCGGTACAGCAGTTCCGATTCAGTTATGCTGAAGCATGAATGCCTGTCATGTGTATAGTAGTAGGCCCCATACTGCCATATAGTGTACGGTTACTATTCCCTACTCACTATGTGCGGTACATATCTGTTAGTGAAGGCCGTAGCTACAATCTATGAACATGATTCATTCTATGAAAGGAGTTCTGGCCGTCCGGCATACCGGTAGGCCACATCAGTATATGAAAAAGATTTATGACGGAACTGCCGAAGGCATAACAACATATGCAAATGCAACATAGGCTATCCTATCACGATTCACGATCACTCTGTCAGGGGATTGTTATGTACTTTCTGACTTCGGGGAACGTCGCTTGAAATACTTTTATAGGCCTATATACACCGGTATACGTATACCGCTTATTTTATAAAACACTTTTTACGATTTTTTCATAAACATTTTATGTACTGTCTACTGAGTGTCTGAACATATGGTTTCCCTCAATTGGTAAGTGATCGTTTATTGTTTTTGGTTAGAAAAGCCCGCTTCTGTAACCTGCTCCTTCCCCTCAATTGGTAAAGTGGCCCTTTGTTGTTTTGGTTACAAAACGCCTGCCTCTGTAACCTGCTCCTTTTATGAAAAAAAAATGTTTATGAAAAAAAATTGTAAAAAATGTTTCACAAAATAAGCGGTACTATAGGCCTATTAGGGTGGCCCTATAATTTTATTTTGCAATTTATTGATGTCTTACCCACTAAAAGAGTTCCTTTTGATAAAATATTACTTAGTTCCAAATTTTTCAAAAATATTTTTGAGTTAATCACTGCCAGATACTGCCTGAAGTTTATACCCTTACTGCGGTTATCACGATAGACCTACTAAGGCCGCCTTCTCCATTAATAGACTTCTGCATATCGTATCGACCTGATATTTGTCTCATTAGAATCACAAATATCGCTTTAGTGGGGGTAGACAACATCAAATCATCAGTACTGGAAATAGTTATTGAGATATTGGTTAAAAGGTGAACTACACATTTCACATAATTTAGTAGATCAATGCAATATCTCTCTTGTATAACATCATTTATTATCCCTAAATTGCGTAATATCTAACCTACTTCATGCTGTTTGCCTTTCCCCACAAGATGTTTGCCATTTCAATGAGACAAACTGGAGAAGGTACCTGCAGAAGTCTAGTAAAGGGAGAATGGCTGTAAAGGGTAGAGTAGGCCTATGATGAAAAAACCTTTGAGTGAATATGCATATAATTTTAAATGATATAAGTCATTATTATCATTATTATTTAATTATTTTTTAGTTATAATATTATATTTAGTTATAATTTGAACAGAGGGATAGACAGACACAAAGAGTTTATAAACTTATGATTAGAGCAAATTATTACATCATTCCAAAACTCAAATGTTAAATCTACTATGAAATTAAAGAATATATAATAAAATGCAGTTTGTTGACTAAATTGTTTTGGCCAGCAGTTCTTTAGTTGGTTTAGGGTATTTTTCTCTATGTGCTTCAACTACTTGCAGTAAATATTGTTTTTGATCTTCTTTGTTTGTAATAATTGAATTATATTCTTTCATAAGTCCAACTCCTCGCTCAGCAAAGTCATTCACAACTTCTACATTACCAATCTTCCTTTGAGAAACACAATAATCTTCCTGTTTATCCCATTCCTCTGGATCCAACTCAATGAATGAGGTTGGCAGCTGCAGTTTTATAAATAATGACTTAGAGGTTGATGTTATTAAATCTGCAATAGTCAATCCCTGTAATGCTTCACCCGTTGCCATAAGTTTGATCCTCTTTGGAGGATCTCCAGATCCTTCTTTCTTTAGTGCTTCTACCATTTTTCTCTTCACATCATAGGATAGGGAGTTGTCAAAAAATGCTAATGCAGAGAGTTCCTCACTAAGGTACCAAAGGTGCCTTGAAAATGATGTTACAGCAGCCTTTGAGATAGATGTGTTACCATAACATTCCAGTTGTTGAAGGAATTGTAAGTCATGCGCAGGAGCGCCTGCAGCATTGGTGGCTTTAAACCATGCAGGAATATACAACAATATAGCAAATGTTGTGAAATTGCATATCCCCATTTGTTTCTTGCTTTGAAAGTTTGAATTGATGGCGAAATAGGATATAATTTTAAGGAATATATAATCTTAGACATCCATCTTGCATTAGATAGCCCTCCAGGTTGTAAAAAACGAATTCCTCTAGGAGGAACACCACCAAGGAAAATTACAGTGAGTTCCAGCATCTCTCTATATTCATCTCGTGGATGATATAACTGAAGCTGATTGATACAGAACTGTTTGATGGAATCTTTTGATGTCTGAAGTTGCAAACTTACAGAAGTATCTAACTCTTCTGGTTTAGGGACTTTGTAATCATTCTTGTCAATAAATTCCCACTTACTCTGGAAGCGCTTAAAAAGTAGAATATCAGGTGCCTTAGAATGCCCAAGGCATACATCAAACACTGCAGCTGCAACTAACTCTAGGATATGGTGCCGACACGCAAAGTAAAGAAGACTTGTTCCAATCTTCTGCTCAATTAATGTTGCAGCACCATTTAGCCTTCCCGTGTTTGTGGAAGTTGTATCGAATGACATCCCAACAACACGGTCAACAATGTTCCAATCTTTCAAACAGCCCACCACAGCACCTGAAATCAAATCACCTGTTCCTGATGGAAGCTTTGGAACACCTAGAAGTTTTGATGCTCCACTTTCTATACCTGTAATTAACACAGGCAAACGGTCTACTTTCTCTGTCCCAACAATATCGGGTAAGATTTTGCCATCCCAATGAGAGATGAAGATATCATCAGGATTGAATTTATCCTTTATTTCCTTAGCTATACTTTCCCTTAAGGAAATACGTGTGCGTTCTATTGTGGTACGGCTCATGGCTATCTTCTTTAAATCAGTACCAAGAGACTTCGCAGTAGCTGACAAAATATAAACTGCCTTTCTGTCACTTACTTTAGTTCGATCAAGGGCTGATGCAAGTTCGGGACTAACTATGTTTTTAACAGTTTGTTTTCCTCTGCACCTTCGTTTAGGTGCTGGTGCAGCTGAAGAGGTTGATGGTTGGTTATCAGATTCACTGCTACCTGCATCAGATTCACTCTCAAATTGAAATGTCTCATAACGTTTGCTTGAAGCTTTAGATTCAATTGAAATACGCTGAATAATTTTTTTTTGACGGTCCTGTAAACGCTGTTCCTTTTTTGATAAAATCAAATCAACTCCAACCATACATCCAGGTCTTCCCTTTTCACGCTGGGAAATCAAAAATTCCCTATCCTCTGGTATTGATATAGTTGTTAGGGCATCCTTGTGTGCTATATCAAAGAGTGACTCAAGTAAAGCCACAAAATCTTGCTCCTTCTTGATTTGGGGTACTGAACGACGTTTAATTTCGTTTTTAATCTTATTTTAATATGGTGCCATAGTATAAGTCGTTTTGTTTTATTCTCTGTTCAACTTTCTCCTGTTTTATTTTATTATGTGCAGTTTTATTTGTACGCTTCTATGACAGCGGTGTCTCCACCCAAATAATATAATATAATAATATACTCAATCGACCCTTTATAAGGTTTCTATGATCATTTAGCTTTTTTTCGAAACGGTTTATTATATTATGCTCTGCCGATGTTGGTATTCTGGCTTTCTTCCAAAAGATCATTACCTCACGGACTACAATTGTAGAACTCTCTCGAACAGTATTTTTCTCAACATCATGATAATGGTGATATAGTCTCAATGCTTCACCCCATGTTGGCAACTTTGTACCAGTAAGTCCTGAGACAGGAAAGCCAATCAACCAAACTTCTGAGTTCTTACGAGTTGTTGGTTTGTTTACTTTTGCCATTAAAATATGTCAGAGAATGTGAAATCCAAAGCAGGACAACCGTAATAATAAGTGTACCAGCAACAACTTAATCTGCAAACTGAAAGCCTACAAATAATTTATTCAGCCTGGTAGTCAGTCATTAGGCCTATATGAGACCAATCTATGAAGTAGAGAATACAATACTGCAATATGTAAGGTACCAGTACATACAGAAATTCCTTATGAATTCATGTGAAGTGATTAAATATCAACCAAACATTCAAACAATATAAAAATATATAATTAAATCAGTATGATGATTGACGATGTTATTTGGAAATAGTCTAACAATCACCATCACACAGCTGCACTAACAATTAGATAGGCATGAATCAATGATTACTTAGAGATTATTCAAAGATTAAAATGAGGGGGGGGTAATCAAACGCAATAATGCAGTACCGGTACCGGCACCGGTAATACATATAGGCGATACGGGTAGAAATTTTAGCCAGTGTCTGGCAGTGGTTAATGCATATTAATTTTAATGAAATTTTGCATGAGCTATCACCTTATGAATATAAACACATTTTGGTGGTAAGACATTGAAAAATATGAAAATAAAAAATAAGTGCCATTTTTGGGCCACCCTAAGGCCTATATAAGTTTTTCAAGGGACTGTTCCCATAGTAATTATACGTAGGTAGGTCTATGTATACCCCGATCCGTCCCCGAGCCGAGGTGCCAGGTAGCCCATCCAGCGATATTGGGAAATAGTCATCTTCTGTGAAGCGGGTAGGATAGTAGGTCTATGGGAGTATGGGTTGGATAGGCTAATTAGGGCTAGGCTAATTAGGCATTCAGGCATTATTAGTGAGTGTAAATCAGGGTAAATCCGAGAAGCCCGGTATAGTTGATAAATACCTGGACTGTTAGTGTGCACCGCCAGTAAACCATAATCATACAGACAGGCTTCGCTTTCGCTTATAGGCTTTACATATTGAAAGAATGAATGATTTCCGGGGTCCTAAATGGTAAATATACTAATCAGCTGTTTGCACAAAGGCCAAAACTGCGGCATTGATGAATGGGACCTTTCCATAAGATTATGTCTGTATGTAGGGGGTAGGGTAGGCTTATTCCATTGGCCAACTATTATAGGGTCAATGACCTTCATGAGAGATAAATTGTTAAAGTTAAGCTGATTTACTGTAACAAATCAGATCCGACAACGTCAAGTACGTTGACCTAATGACTATTGTAGTGTGGCTGGAAACCAATGCAAATATTGGATATTGCTCTACAATCTAAAGCTAATGCAATGTTCGTGGATAAGCAAGGCAGAGACAGAGAGAGGGTGGAGGGTGGGTAGGACCTCGCCTTTGGCTTTGTAAATAAGTGTTTTGCATTATTATTGTTTATTCATAACGTTAGTTTACTACCGGTAGACCTAATTGTTAGTCGATTTTTATGTATGCCTTACTTATGTTATATCGTATAATAATGAAGTGACTGACTACTTACTACACAGTAAAATTTGTTAATTAATATTAAATTAGCAGTGATTAATCGATATTTCGTACATACTGTACACTACAGTAGTAGGTCTAGTACTGTACATATTATATTATACAGTATATTATATAATGTTTCAGTCAGTAACTTAACTGTAGGCCAGTGGCCAGGAGGCCAGTCTAGGCCTCAACTGTATGCTAATATCTACAGTACTCCCGTACTCTGTAGGCTACCTACGTACTTTAATACAGTACGCGATGTCAGTTCACAATAAGTACATTAACTTTTGCCATTTACAGTATATATATATTTGTTTATTATTATTATTCTATCTCAGTAAGCCTTACCTAACTTTTATGACACTTTTGGTCGACTGTCAGACTGTAGGTCTAGTTGTATTTTTCGGGTGTAAACGCTACGCCGACAACCGACCACCAACGTCGACAACCATTACTAAAGCGAATTAATGTTATTTATCAATTGAGGGAAAGAAACAGGTTACAGTGGAAGTTTATTCTAACCAAAACAATAAATGATAGTCTCGATCACGAACGCAGGTCCCATTGGTATTAGTATGGCCTGTGACCCCACTTTTTGATGAAAAAACTAGCTAGTAATTTATGATATACTAGCTACATATGTTGGTATTATGTTTGCCCCACTCTTGTTCTACATTCTGGAACATTTTTCTTGTGTTGCTATGGTAACCAAGTGTTGTAAATAATGATTTATTGAAGGTTAATCGAATATGTTATTTAATGAATATAACAATGTAAATTGATTAGTTTTTTGTTTTTGAACTGAATTAAACAGATTTCTATAATTCGCTATTGTTTATTAGTGTTATCAGTTTGCTGAATGGGGCCTCCCTGTTGTAATTTCGCCACCAAAATTCAGCGAGATGATTCTGTAACAGGTTCTTATTGGTTCCTCTCATGGTTTTTACACGCAAAATTAAGCAATTTTATTGTACATAAATTTTCAAAACTAACATTCTTAAAACGCCTTTTTTCTCCAAAATGGTAACCATGGCAACTGTCAAATAACATTCTGGAACATCGCAATAGATCGTTCTATCTAGTTAGTTTTTTTCAGTTTAGTTAGACTCTATCTAAATAGACTATCTACTTAGTTTTTGTCATCAAAAAGTGGGGTCACAGGCCATACTAATACCGGTCCCATTTTCATATTTGCTGTTGTCGGCAGTCCAGTGGTTGTCGGTTGTCGGCGTAGCGTTTACACCCGTATTTTTCAGTATGATTGGAGTGATTTTTTCACAATCGAACGAATAATGAAGTACTGAGTTTGAGTGAGTACAAATTTATTTTTTTTTTAAAACAAGGTGCACCCCTAAACGGGGTAAAAGGTTTATTTTTTTAAAATTGTTAAAAATAGTAATATTCAAAAGTTTAAAATTAATTAAATTTTTTTGAGTGAGTACAAATGAAGCCACGAGGGCAGAACAATATAGTAAAACGCGTAAACCTGCATTTCAGAAGTACATTTTTTGAGTGAGTACAAATGAAGCCACGAGGGCAGAACAATATAGTAAAACGCGTAAACCTGCATTTCAGAAGTACACATGTACGTACATTGTGCAATTCTAAATTGATCTTTCCATTCTCTGATATACCTACTATATAGTTTTTCCTGCCGCCTTTCGATTTTCGATTTAATATTTCAGTTTTTTAATTTCGATGTTCGGTTGATATTTCAATTATAGAGAACCTTTCAGGACTTTAGTTTGAGATATTAGTTCTAGTTTCTGGTTTGGTTGAGGCTAGTCTCTATGGCAAATACAGTAGATAGTCAGTAACAGTTGTTGTACCTAGTAGAACCTAGTAATAGTGGTTTGCAGAGGCGTAGCGAGCCCTTCTGGCGCCCAGGGGAATGAAGTTGAGATAGCGCCCCCCCCCCCCCCCCCCCTTCAATAATTTTAACTTTTCATTTATGGCGGTTTTTTTAATATTATATAACAGAATATAATATTACAAAAAAACATCTATAAAACAGTTTACTAAAAATATAACTATATCAAATCTATTATAAACAAGTTTGATATAGTGGAATTCTAATAATGTATATTGAATTGCGAGCGAAGCGAACAGATAAAATTTTTAGATTTTTCGCTTATGACACATAACCTGTATACTGTACTGTATCACAATCCCTGAATTTTCACTGATTTGTCTTATTTTTACAAGAATTCCCTGACATTTGCCTGGCATTTCGGCCCATGTGAAGAATACCACACTTTCTGCCGTTATATTTCAATTTGCAGTTACCCCATGTGAAGAATACCAGGTTTTCACCAAAAGCACAGGTTACAGAAGGGCTGAATCTAACTAAAACAATAAACGAATTAGTATATGTACAGGTTATAAGACAGAAACAACCGCTATAAAACACTTAATAAAGATAAAATTATAAAAATAAAAAATCTTCATATATAAAATACCAATAAAAAGTCGACCGAAAAGTGAAATCCTGGTATTCTTCACATGGGCGGGCATTTCAGCGCCCCCAGTTGAGTGCGCCCGGGGGAACATTCCCCCCCCTCCCCTCCCCACCCCTCGCTACGCCTCTGGTGGTTTGTGGTTACAATATATTCGCGTAGGAATGGTTAAAATATCTGTCCAGTTCATGGTAATGGTTACTTTAAACTCATTATAAGTATATATATTGTGATTTATTTATTGTAAGTATATATATTAGAGCTGCCAACCAACATCAATTATTTATTGTATTATTGTGCGAATTTTCCCCTAACACCGCTTCAGCCTTCAGGCAGCAGCTGCTTTTTTATAACAGACTCAGGGTTGAGATTATGGATTTGTCCCTTGGGGCAATGGGAACGGCCAACGAAGTTTTCTATATTTATTTATTATAATTTATGATTGAAATTACTAAGGGATGGGAAGAGGCATTCGTTCGTTTTTGGGAAGATGTTCCATGAACCAAAAGAGCAGCTGTCATTTCTCGTTAATTATATTTCGGATACTATGATTTAAGTTAGGCTGGTTGAAGCATTAATTAATTGGAATCCAACCAATCAGTGATGTTACAGTGTTAGCAGTGGTTGCTATTGGTTAACCCCACTAAGAGTAAGAAGGTTTAGATTGGCAGCTGCTACACTGAGGGAGGAATTTGTGTTTGAAGCTGTTGGAGTAAGAGAGCTAGCTACTTGACCAAGCACAAGCACAGCTATTTCTAATTCTCACTATTTTACTGAGTGATGTTATGTTTGTTATTTTAATTACATTGTATTGCTGCTCAGTGCTCATATAAACAAGATTGTACAAAATTTCAATGTTATATAATTTGATATTGCTTTTCAAATTTTCAATAGGTATAATTTTAGGTACAGTCTGATTTTATTAAGGCCTATCTTAAAGGTAGTCGGTAAGTTAAAAGAAGTAAAAATAGTCATCAAAAATCAAGAATTGTTTTTTCATCAAGAATTGTCATCATGTTATGTCCTAATCTGAGCAATTTATGTAAAATCAAATTCTGCAATTAATAAAGTCCTTTTTGTTTGAACAGGCAACGTATAAAATATTAATAAAAATGTATTGCCCCAAATGAAGTTTACCAGATTTCAGCTGATATATTTCACTTTGCTGTTTACCCCCATATGAAGAATACCAGGTTTTGACTAAAAAATCGCAACAAATTTATTTTGCACTAAAAATAATAATTTATCCACTAAATTTTTCCTTCACTAAAATAATTATTATTCTACACATTTTATTCTTCACATTTTATTTCCAATTAATGATAATTCTGTTTCAACTATTTTGGATGTAATTACTTTGGGAACCGTCCCTTCGAAACACTTATACTGTATATACCGGAACCGCTTATTTTATGAAACACTTTTTACAATTTTTTTCATAAACATTTTTTTTTTCATAAATAAGTAAAACACGTCATAAACAAATTAAGGAAAAGGAGCATGTTACAGAAGCAGGCTTTTCTAACCAAAACAATAAACGCCCACTTTACCAATTGAGGGAAAGAAGCAGCAGGTTACAGAGGCGGGTTTTTCTAACCAAAACAATAAACGATCACTTTACCAATTGAGGGAAACAATATGGTCAGGTCAGACAGTCAGTAGAAAAAATGTTTATGAAAAAATATTGTAAAATGTGTTTCATAAAATAAGCGGTATATATATATATATATAGTATATACTGTATATATAAAAGTGTTTCAAGGGCGGTCCCCAAAGTGAACACACTTATAACAATCCCCACAATTTGTAATTTTGTAACCACCAAATTTAATCATATTTCACTAAATATGATATTTCACTAAATATGATATTTCATTAAATATGATATTTCACTAAATATGATATTTCACTAAATATTATATTTCACAGTATATATATATATAAATATCATTTTTCACAGTATACAGGAATGTTTACATTCAAAATGGTTACATAAAAATTATGTCCTGCGTTGTTAGATATAATTGTATTTGTAATATAATTTGTAGCAATTGTATTTTTATTTATAACTGATTTGAATCCGGTAAATTAAATTATTACATGTGCTATTGACTTTCGTTTATTGTTTTGGTTAGAATAACATGTCACAGTAACCTGCGTTTTCCCTGAAAATCTCAGGACCTAACGACTTAGTAGCCTGCCCTTTAAACTTACAGTCTGAAAGTATCTATTTACAGATTGTAACTCTTTAGCAAGCTGCATTTTATCTTTCATTTGTTGGTTTGGTTCCCCGATCGCTGCCTCTGAATCCTGCTCCTTTATAAACCTGAAACCTGAAGCGGCAGATCAGATCTACTACCGTGGAAATTATCGCGCGGGAACGCATCAAACCACCAGCCAATGCAATGGAAGGTACAGTAGTAGGCCTACAGAGCCTAAAAATTTAGTGATGATATTTAGTGAAATTGTAAAAATTTTTACAGTAAAATAATGATTATATTTAGTGAATATATGATTAGTTAATAATAATAATAAATTATTATTTTTAGTGATAAATTATTATTTTTTAGTTAAAAATGGTTATTTTTTGTTTAAAATGATTATTTTTAGTGATAAGTCATTTATTCTTTTTGCAATGATTTTTAGTGATAAATTAATTATTTAGTCATTAGTGATGAGTTATTATTTTTAGTGATTTTGGCATTAGATTTAGGGAAAAACTCGTGATGTTAAATTGTGGTACGTACGTACATACTACCACAGTTTAACGTCACAGTTACTTATTTCTAATTTTCAACATACAGTAACGCCATTAGTATTTACCTAAAATTTATATGTAGGTAGGCCTATACACTATACAGTATGGTATGTACTGTATATTTAATAGCTGACTTCAGTAGGCCTATAGTTGGGTAATTTACAGTAGTCTTATCAGAACTCTATGGACGAGTATATTATTTCAATGAAAATGAACCATAATCTTATTATAATTGTTTTTTGTCTTTATGGTTATTTTAAAAACATTAAAAATTTTTTTTTGAAATGATTCAGTTAGGCCTACACACGTCTCCTACTGTTAAAGCACAGTATCTGTAAAATACAGCTGTTTATCTACTGATAATTAAGTTTAAAATATTTGTACTACTGTAGTTGTTGCATACGGTCAAATTTCAGACTGTTCTAGCTTAGGGCAAGTACTGTAATGTAATGTAGCGAGTACTCTACTGTACTGTAATTAAATGCTAAAATATTAAAATATACCATAACTTTTGATTGGTTGGGTTAAATCTGTAATATTAAGTTAAGTTCTAACGATTTCTTTATCTTTTCATTCTTGTTATAAAGTTAAAGGTTGGTTGGAGAAATCCAACCAACCAATCCAACTGCGTACATCTTGTTGTTGGGAACTACTTTAACAGTGTTAACTTCTGATCCTCGCGGCTTTATTTTCAATCACTCACTATGTTCGTTCGTGTAACAAACTATTTGATCATTTGATTATTTATTGGAGATAATTAGAAAATCATAAGGAACGAATGCGGAAAATATGTTGTTATGTGTATAGGTCCTACTGTATACTGTTAAGTAGTAGTCATTCGTTTACACGTTATACAGTACTGACGATAAATTTCATTTAATTTAAAATGAATGCAAAATCATAGTCAGTCAGCCAGCCACCTTCGTAGTATGTATTACTGTGGCACCACTGCAGACGGGAATTTGTCAGAATTGACATGGCAGCATGGCGTGACGCCATGTCAATTCTGACAAATTCCGAAAATCCGAAAATTCCTAAAAATTAAAGTAAATTGATAGATTATATAATCTGTAAATAATTTGTAACTTTATTTGTAATTACACCGCGCAACGCTTTTATATTTTTTCTAATAGGCGGAAAAAATTAGTTAATTACATAATTAGTTAATTACATAATTAGTTAGGCCTAATTAATTATATATATATATATATTATTCTATTGCATCAAATGCATACGATAAACAGATAGGCCTAAGTACATAACTGTATTATAGAATTATATTATTTGTTATTACAATATTACCGGAATGCCTACATAATTATTTTGTTTTGTTATGTTATTAGGTTATTATAATTATATTGTTTAGTGCTCTATGTCCAATACAATATTTTTTTAATTATTTCTCAAACTGTTTTGGTTTCATGTTATGTTGCAGTTTCTATTATGATGTTAAATTAAATTTACCAATCAATAGCAGTTGTAGTCTATAGCAATATGTACCTGTAATTAATTCTGAGCATGGCAGCATGGTGGCAGTGTACACATTAGTAGGAGGGGTCTGGCGGCGTCATGGTGAGCCTGTCTAGACAGAGTAGACCTTCAGTTTTTTTTGTTTGCAGTGTTTTTATTAATTTAATTTTAAGTTTAACTCAACCAACCAAAATGTATTTGTCTGTGTTTATCATAATCTTTACTTTGAAGTGTTTTTCTAAAACTACCGGTAGCTGAACTACATTTTGTAACAGATTTAAGTAATAAAGCATTTTTTGATACAACAAAAAGGTTGCTTGAGGGTGGCGTAACGTCTGACACATTCTACGTATATCAGTATATTCAGCCTACTGTTGCGCTACCGGTACTCAATACTGCAGTACGCCGATCGTCCGTTCTCCAGTTATCTGCTGTACCCCAGTCATAACCAGTCAGGCAGTTACTGGCTGACTACCTACCGGTACCGGCACTTTCGTGGATTCGGTTGAAGGAGTCCCTACTTATTCTAGAATATAACTTTCTGGAATCGCTCCCCAATGCTTTCTCTGTACCAGACGGCTTCCATGATGGAGCTTCAGAATGCCGCCGTCGACTTTATGGCGATGGGTACTCCTATGATCCCCTGCGCCACAACAGGCGGCAGTATGCCACTCGGGTGGCAACAAACGCCCACGTACGACGCCCTGCAGATGAACCAAATCCCGTTGCGGGACGAGGTGGGAATGTCCCGGGCCAATCTCATTGTCAACTACCTGCCGCAGAACATGGGCGAATCCGAGGTGCGCATCCTCTTCCAACCGCACGGCGAGCTGGAGAGCTGCAAACTGATACGGGACAAGAACACCGGGGCGAGCATGGGCTACGCATTCGTGCAGTACAGGCGTGAGGAAGACGCGGCGAAGGCGATACAAGCGCTAAACAGTCTGCGAGTCCAGAACAAAACCATTAAAGTATCGTTGGCGCGTCCGAGTTGCCCGCAGATAAAGGGCGCAAATCTGTACATCAGCAACCTCCCGAAGTCGATGTCACAACCGCAGCTCGAGTACATGTTCAGTAAGTGCGGTAAGATAATAACCAGCCGGATTCTCGTCGACCAACAGAGCGGGTTGAGTCGCGGGATCGGGTTTATTCGCTTCGATCACAGGGCCGAGGCCGAGAAAGCGATCGCGGACTTCCACGGGTTCGTCCCGGAGGGATGCCTCGAGGCCATGAGCGTGAAGTTCGCGAACCCGCCGAACAACAACGCGGGGGGGAAGGGGGTCTACGTGAGTCAGCAGCGCACGGCGACGGGGGGGCCGTTGATGCACCCGCGGAACGCGTTCCGTCTGGTGTCCGCGGCGCTCCCGTACGCGGTGGGGAACGACGTGCTCCACGGCCGCGTGCTGCCCAACCCCAACGGGTGGCCGCTGTTCGTGTACAACCTGGCCCCCGACGCCGGGGAGCAGGGCCTCTGGGAGCTGTTCGGCCCGTTCGGCGCGGTCACCAGCGTGCGCGTCATACGCGACAAGGACAGCGCCAAGTGTAAGGGGTACGGGTTCGTGACGATGCCCAACCCAGACGAGGCGGCTCTCGCGATCGCCTCCCTCAACGGCTCCATACACAATAACAGAATGCTACAGGTATCCTTTAAGACCAACAACCGAAAGGGTTTCAGCTCAACTTCTTCCAGTCCTTAGCTTTTATCGCTGTTTTATACTCGACGCTTCGATTTTTCCCGATTTTACAGGTTGAATTTCACTCCCTCGATATTCCGTAATTTATCTATACTCCCCGGAATTCTATTGAATCTCAGTGTGTCTGTCCCATTCTAATAATTAAACCAAGTTGATTGGATTTTATCAAAGTATTAATAGATTGCAATACTTGGTGATATCCGCGTCTGTCTGTAGCTGACGATGCGATATAATTACATTATTTCACGCAGTGAAATATTCCTGATTAATTAATTAGATAAATTACCGAATATTCGGTGGAATTTTCCCTGTTTTTGGGTCTAATTTTAACGTATTTTCTGAGTTTCAGACACTTCCGCCCAAAACCTTCTATAGTTGTGGCAAATTTCTTATTTATATTTACAGTCGTTCATAAAGTATTTGTATTTTCATTCAATGTAGGTTTTTTAATGAAAAATTGATGCAGTTCAATTTAATTAGAATTTTTGATAAACAACTAAACTAAATATTGGAATAGTGAAAATGTATATTTATTAATTAATATAATAATAATAATAATAACATTCAGTCTGTTTGTTTATCTGGTTTACTGAATGTATTTATATTCGCGAATATTAATGTCCCTTTGGAACTTAATATCTTATAGGAATTTGCGTTTAAAGAATCAAATTATCCCAAAATTATGTGCAATATTCATCTATTTTGGTGGTATTAATTAATTTAATTGTCTTCCTGCCTGTTTGTAAACAATTAGAAGTGAAATATAATAAATATATATAATATAAAGGAATTCTTTCGAAATTAATTGTTTATTTTTGCCGAATTCCATTCGATTTCATAAAATATTAATTTTAAAACATTTTCATTTGATTTTTTCCGCATTATTCTTACATTTTTCTACATAGAATTTGGGAGTTTTTCTTCATATTATATATTTTTCGGTCTGTGTTATCTGGGTGTTTCTCTCTCTCTCTCTTGTCAGTTACCTGTCCTCCAGGCAATGTTTTAATTGTTCATAATAATTATGTTGCCGATAATTTTATTATTATTATTGTTTTTTTTTCTCTTTCAGATAATTTTCGGTTTATTTTACGAAGTCGTGTAATTCTCGTGTCCCGTAAACCCTTGTGCTATAACTGCTAGGACTGTCGGCTAGTCGGACTGTCGGCTAGTCGGACTGTCGGACTGTCTAGTAGGTAGGCCTGTTGGCGTATTATTATATTCGTTACTTTCTCGTCTATTTATTTATTTCCCGTAAATATTTATTGATTGTGTATCAATGTTATTATTTGGTCACATTATTATTATTATTAATTCTCCAGGCAGTTTGGGTTATAATTTATTGGTTATGTAAAGTTTTTGTCGTCGCAGGATGATTTATTTATATTCGCAGGTATTAAATTAATTACTTAATTAATTTTAATTAGATACTTAAAGGGCCGCTGTTTTACTTTAATAAACATAGAAGGTATGCGAGTGAGCCTCTGTATATATGCAAAGCATTCCCTTTATAATAAATTCACACAGGTATATAAACAATGACATTATTGTCTTTTTCATCTGTGCAGGGAAATAAATTACATATAATTTCGTTTCCAATATGTTGTTTAACCGCTTTATTAGTTGTTGCTTTTACGGCCAATATATATTTTATTGTTGTTTCAACAACTCGGCTTCCATGAGCTTCTTATTTATTGTCAGCCGTCGAATTTTAATCTTTTAAACTCTTGGTACATAATCTTTCAGTTTCGAGTGTTTGGTAATCTTTCAGTTTCGTGTATTTTGTGTTTATAGTGACTATATTTGATATTATAATAGACGAATGTTTACTACTCGGTATTTGGTACAGACACAGTGCTATTTGGTACACACACAGTGCTATTTGGTACAGACACAGTGCTATTTGGTACACACACAGTGCTATTTGGTACATTTAGTGCCCTAAAGGTTTGTTTGCTACAGTTAGTTAATATTTTGGTATTTTTCAGACAGTGCTATTTCCTATTTTGATACTCATAGTTCGTGATTAGCTAATAAACGCCTTTCATCTAATATATTTATAATTAACATTTAACAGCTGTTTATTATTGCTATTGGGTCAGTTTGCGAAGCTTCAATAAGTTTAAGTTAATTTCAATCGAGTTTTTGAGTGAAAGTTTTCATTTTTGTGTCATAAATTAATAAAATAAGGCTTCTTCCTTCCGGGTGAATAAAAAATAGACCAAAGACCCAATTATAAAGACCTGCATAACATTGTAACATGTGTTAACTTTTGTTTATTGTTTTGGTTCCCCCAACATGCCTCTGTAACCTGCTCCTTTACTAACCTGCTCCTTTAAATTGCAATGGGACCTAACGCTCTTTGGGGCCTAACTCTCTTTGGGACCTAACGCTCTTTGGAACCTAACGCTCTTTGGGACCTAACGCGCTTTGGGACCTAACGCTCTTTGGGACCTAACCCACTTTGGGACCTAACGCTCTTTGGGACCTAACCCACTTTGGGACCTAACGCTCTTTGGAACCTAACGCTCTTTGGGTCCTAACGCTCTTTGGGACCTAACGCGCTTTGGGACCTAACGCTCTTTGGGACCTAACCCACTTTGGGACCTAACCCACTTTGGGACCTAACGCTCTTTGGAACCTAACGCTCTTTGGGACCTAACCCACTTTGGGACCTAACCCACTTTGGGACCTAACGCTCTTTGGAACCTAACGCTCTTTGGGTCCTAACGCTCTTTGGGACCTAACGCGCTTTGGGACCTAACGCTCTTTGGGACCTAACCCACTTTGGGACCTAACCCACTTTGGGACCTAACGCTCTTTGGAACCTAACGCTCTTTGGGTCCTAACGCTCTTTGGGACCTAACGCACTTTGGGACCTAACGCGCTTTGGGACCTAACGCGCTTTGGGACCTAACGCTCTTTGGAACCTAACGCGACTTTACCTCTTTGTTTTCTACGGTTCCCAAAGAGTGTTAGACCCCATTGCCATTTAAAGGAGCAGGTTAATAAAGGAGCAGGTTGCAGAGGCGTGTTGGGGGAACCAAAACAATAAACGAAAGTTAACACATGTGTTTTGTACAGGTCTTTCTTTAGTCTTTGTTTTCTACTCACCCTCTTCCTGCCTACGGCTCATACTAACTGCGCGATTATAGTTCTAAACGAATTTGTATCTATTTTCTTCTACACAATGAAATTTCATACTTTTCCAATTAAGATTAATATTATTTTGTTTTTGTGACTATAAATTAAATGGCCAGTTACCTTAGTTACGTTAATGTCTTTATTTATTATTAATTTATCGGAATTTGTTTATTTATGTGCCGCATGTGTTATAAGAAGCTTTTTGTTATGTTAATTTTAGGTTTCGATTTTTTTTTTGTAAATTTCTGTTTATGTAAAGAAGGTAATTAATTATTAATGGTAACTTTAATTTAATTAATATTTGGTTTTATGGCTGTCATTATGTTTTCTGTTTATTTTTTTTTGGCTAAGGTTGGTATCTTTTTGTGTTTTATCTTATATTATTATTATTATATAATATTGTGTCTCTATAAGTTATATGAAATTTGTTTATATTTAAAATAATGTTGGAGCTTCGATTAACAATTTTTTGAACTATTTTTAACCGTAGTAGATAGGCGCTCTAGAGCTGCAACTCAGCTGTCACGGGCTACTTGAGAGGAATCTGTCAGAGTAACATAAGAGTTCCTCGGTACATCGCTCTGCACCTGCCGTGCAATCTCGTAGAAGTTGCTTAATATGGTTCCCGGATAGGTTTGGGGTTGTTATTTACCGTATACTTCCTGAATTATTCCAAACCCGCACCTCCTATTCCGTACAAGCGTTTGTTGTGCTACGGGGATGAAAGTGTTTCTCGAGTGTTTCTTGAGTCCTCTAAGTAAAAGTACCTAAACCTTTATGACACTAATCCACGGGCGTTGTTACATCCCGGATTCTCGTACGATCCTCAAAATGTGAATAATTAACAAAAACTGATGTTGATGTTTCCACTAACAACGCCTTGGGTACTAATATACCATCATCATGTTCATAAAGGGATGAGTACTTGCTTTTTCATTTGACATATTACTGATTTTTTGGCCTTTATCCTGAGTTTGTTGGGTCAGATTACTTTCTGAGAAGTACGGCCAATAAATTCAACTAAACTAACTAACGATACATACTTTTTGTTTAGCGAATAACATTAATAATTGTAATAATAACTGCGAACTGGTTCATAGCATAAAATTCAAATTTCCTACAATTTATATCTTTAAATAGTTATATATCATCCGAAAAGGAAGAAAATAACCTTTAACCTGGTGAGACTAAGAATGGTTGCACTGACTTATCATGATAAAACGCCGTTAGGAAAATATAGGAAATTTTACCACACTTTATTACCGCGTAGTTTAGCATAAACGGAGTTGAGCCTATTCCACTAATGTTGTAAAACACCACAGCATGCATACGACACCAACTCAGAATGGTTTTATTGTAACTCATATTGGAGTTACTGGTTCCCATCGAATCACATGCATGATGGAAAGATTTTTGTTTTAGATTTTTTTTTTACAATAGTGTGTGAAACGAAAGCACCACTCAGTTCCATAATTCCTACCAATCGCTTTGCCCTACTTACTGTACCACCATAGTCGGAATAGATTGGATTTTTTTAAATCGTTTTCGAAAAATCTTTTCGATTTTAATATCTAAATATTATTAGCTAAGAATCTCTAAAGAGAGATTGTTAACCTTTATCTTTAGAATTAATAATATATTAATGGATGTGTGTGCCGGCATACGCACATAACATACTAAGGAACCAACAATTATACTCATCGATCCGTCTCTATATCCCCACAACATGGCACTGATAATTTTGGTGCATTCTTTCTGGTTGGTGATTACGGAATATATTACGTTTGTTGCCCCGTTCTAAATATATTAGATTGGATTTATTGACAAGTCCTCCAGAGTAATTACATAAGTACGGCCCGGCCCGCAAGAAGTCAGTTTGAATGCTAGGCGATTCTTATTAAACCAGCGTGTTACGCCGAATCATCGGCCATTGTCGAACAGCCATCCCGCTATTAGATTCAGTGGAGAAGGAATCTCACCAGCTGCGCCCTCTGCTTACTATATTGCCTTAATGGCCTCTCTCTCTCTCTGTCCCTCCCAGAAAGGTCTCCATCCACCCCATCTGCCCACTCGGATCAATACGACTGACTCAGTGTACACACACACACCGAGTAGGAATTATTTCGGATCATCGCCTTTGCCTCGTACAACCTTACATACCCCTTGTCTCAGACACACACAGCTACGCCGCTTCCCTCCTTAGGGACCCGCTGGCCTTACCTACTCCCTACCTGGCCGCGTGAATTTCCCTTTCTATATGGGCAGTAAGTGACGTCCTCTTGAGGCCGGTTGCCTGCTTTTGTGTTCCGCCTGGAGTATTCTACCCACTTCCTCTCCATGTACCCCCCCCCCCCCCCTCACCTCCCATATCTGTTGAGAAAGTGGTCGCTTATCTTTCCCCAAACAATTCGCTTTTATTCCTGATTAGGTCACAAACAACCTTCAAGATTTCCAATCGCCCCTATTATAGAATTCGATATTTCTTTTGGATCCCGGTTTCCTAGTATATTTTACTTATTCTTTGATAACTGAAATTTTGTTCGGTGAAGGATTTCATAGCCCAGTTTCCTTGCAGAATAAAAGCCATACGAATTTCTTAGAGAATAAAAGCCATAAAAATGGATCAGACAGTCACTCACTTTCAGTATGCTATGAAGACACCCAAATACTGAAGGATCAGTTCCGGTCTACTTTCATTTACTGCTTCGTTATGAGGCATGATGCGGTTGTTATTGTAGTAAATAATAACATGTGGTGATTTATATCAGATCTCCGGACTGAGGTAAACAATCACAAATATGGGGGCTGTCTTATCGTTATCAAAATACAAAACTCGTACATTACTGCCAACTCTCATGGGCCTCTTCATAGACTCACTCACACACTACTAACGATTAGAGAATGCTAGCAGTAGCATCGTATATTTATCTATTCCACACACGGCACTTCTTCCCGCATTCCCGCTGCTAGCGAAATCAAAAAGTTACCCTTGGACAATGAATATGAATCAATAAGGCCTTCCTTTAGGATGCTTGCTCGCTTATTAACTCTATTGTCAATTTCGCAACCCACAGCGATAGTCGTTTTGTGTCAATCTTTTGTATCTCCCATAAAAATTTAAACTTTTAACTCAATAATTCTTAATCTAAATGCAAAATGGGTAACGTGTCAGTTTCCATTCCCGTGGCTTTCCGCTACAGATTGGGCCTATGTAATCCCAGGTGCCAGCCCTGACATTCAACTAGCTACTTATTTACACTGTTAACCTTTGATGCACAGCAGTAGTATGTAAATCGCGGCACAGCTAATTACAAATTCCCCAATCCAATCTTCATTAAAGCAACCTGCATTAGGTTGCTTAACGATATGTATAACCAAGTCCCAGCTGAAGGCAGCTTGTGATTGCCGCCTTTTTCGCAACGGGCAGCTTCCATCCCAGCGTCTCATTAGATATTCATAGCTGGACCACGCAACCTGTCTGCTCAGGTCTCCCCATTCGGTGTAATACGCAGGAGCAGCGGTACTTAGGCCAGTAGGCGTGTAGGCCCCCCGGACCGGGTTAAATTGGCAGCCATTCCGTTACTCCGTGTCGGGACTTGCTTGATTGTGGAGATTTATGTTGGCGATCTCCAATCACAAGGGGATTTACTTACGGAATTTTAAGTAAATATAAGTCGACCTTATTAATGGGGAACGCAGTAAAGCACCTAATCTAAACGACAGAGCGCGCTTGTTGAATGTAATATTACGCACTTGTATTACTTAATGTAATTCATAACATATAATGTAACTCCGAAAAAAAAAATGACATTACAGATTTTTGTTGTCTGGCTTTCAATCGTTTGTATTACTCGCTTATGTGTGATAACGAAAAGGTCAAGATTTGGGTAGGGTTATATATATAATTTCAAATGTTTTTAATTGTTTACTGTTGCTTGACACTTGGGCTTATAATAATAATGTTGTCCAGGTCGTTTGACTTATTTACTGGAGTTAATAAAATTGCACTGTCTGATAAATGAAGAGGTGTGTTCGAAAAGGGCCTCTGTATGACAAATGTGACAACGTTAATTTTTTTGCTTAGCACAATGTAGTTTTTCATCCTCTACCCACCAGTAAGAGCTACGAAGCCGTATATCAACTTCTTCTATGAGAAAACCGAAAAACAAAATTTGCATTTCTTGGATTGAGTTCGAAAAGTCACTAACTACCTACGACAGATGCTGTAGGTCATTTAGTACTTATTTGCGAATCAGCCGCAATTGCACAGCCGCAATTGCACAGCCGCAATTGCAATGAAATGTGACGTATGAAATTTGAGATTAAACAAAAATAAGTTAAAAATAGAATGCAGTATAACTTTTCAAAATGTGACTCTTCTGGTCTGTCAACAGAATGAAATTATTAGTTTTATTCTAAATTTTCAATTTAGCGAGATTTTTACTCTCAATGTGTTGGTTTTTATGAAAACAATAACTCAGCAATACTCGAGCTGAATATTTATTTAGTTGTTCTTCCCTCCTGTTTCACTCTAACGCCGTTAGGTCCGCTGTTAGAGATAGAATATATGCAACTTAAGACTGCCCGTTCAATAGAAGTGGATTAGGTGGGAGTTTGTGTGTCAGGGGCAAGTGGCTGAGCTGGTTACCGCTACTGATGAGGCCTGTTAGGCCGAAACGTAGGTATAGCGCTGGTTCAACCCCCGGTGACGCGCTTTCTCATTTTTTCCACTTCTGAACAAAACCATTTAACATTACATAATTTATGAAAATAAACTGTTCGGCCTGCTTCTAATATATTACCAAATGGAATCACATGATGTAACAAGGAATGCTTCAAATTTTATGGCGCAATAACATTTAACATTGGATTAACACAAAATGTAATTGGTATAAAATATAACATAAATGTATTTTGTTATTACTGCCATCATTGGTGCCAAATATGAACTTAGGCCTAAAGTTGGCACTAGTATTGAGAATATTACTTGGCAAATCCGTTTATTTATAAAAACATAAAAAAAAACACTTAATATTTTATTAGTTATGCTCCTGAGATTGTCTGTCTCTAACACTCTATTAATTACTTTAAATTAAACAAAATTAAAAAGCTTTAAATTGTATAAAATTCAATATATTTACCCAATGCAGCATTCATATTGCAACACCAATCAGAAAACCCCCTGAACATCCTGATTTATATTGTCAATAAAATCATCAAACCCAAATATACATCGAAAATATAGTAATATATATGTAGATACTGTAGTTAGGTGAATTCCTAGCATACAGTACCGGTAGCTAAATGATTACATGTTTCCTCTGGGCAGTATAATTCTAGGGGGACCCTACTGGAATTAAGACTTAGTGCGTAATCCCTGGCCTAAATTCAAACTTACTTTAAATGGCTAATCAATTGCATCGCAATCCAAGATTACATAACAATTATTTTATGCTAGCAGTCGTGCGTACACATTCAGGATTCTAGATCTTCACCAGTTCTCTCCATCAACAGCAGCCTGCACCCATCTGTATCTCTCCGCGAGGTGTGTTCATAAACAACAAAAATTAATGCAAGACAAAATTGTGATGGTTCATTGATGTCTTTCGATTCGTTTCAACTATTAATGTCGTTTGTACCTATTTAATGTAAAAAGTTAGAATTATTTGTTTGTGCGAAAAATACAATTTACCCCCATTTTTAATTTACTCTTTACTTATTGCCTATAATATTACCAATAAATATTGTTCGTCGCTCAGGTTACTCAAAAATGTGCTTCTCTAATTATATAGTTTTCCACGGGGACGTCTCATATGTGCTTCTCTAATTATATAGTTTTCCACGGGGACGACTCATATGTTGAGGAGGTAGACTGGGAGATAAGTTTTTCGAACTGTAAAAAATCAAATAATTATATAATAGGGTTCGCCTTTCTAACTTACTTATGGTTCTATTCAATTTATAATATTGCGAAAATTAGCGATTTTTTATAGAATTAAATAATTCATATTGTCATCAATTATTACGGTATTCTATTTAAAAACTTAATGATAGTCAAGTAACTATTCATATAATACGTATCTCCTTTCTCCACAAATAACAGCTGATTATTAATCAGCTGTTATTAATCATTAATCAGCTCTTATCATTGACATTCGTTTTTTTTATTTTGGGTAAAATAATCTGCCACTGTAACCTGCTATTTCCCTTAATTGGTAATTTAACATCAATACGAGATATTATTTTTCGAGATATGGGATTGCATCCATTTTTTCCCACATGTCTGGTTATTTTAGGTTAAGTTGTATTGAAGTTAAATTCCCATGTGGTACTCTGTTACCTTAACCATCTGTAACTCACCTTATTACATTATAAATATGAAATCACTATTAATATTTCTCATACTGATAGACGTTGCTATGGGCTCTTTTTTGTATGTAAAATTCAAGTTTAATGGATATAAACTAGTCGAACCGGATGGATCTCCGTTTACTAGACAATGTTTAGTTAAAGAAGACAGAGATAATATCAGAATACACGTTGATTTTATTATTGAGGCCCAAAGTACATTGGATATTCCCGATGTTCTGGAGTTAGAAGTTACTGCTAAAGGTGGTAATGGTTACAACATAATTGTGTCGAATGCGATAAACGCTAATATAGATGTTTGTTCCATGAACAACGTTGTTGCTACTTCTTGTGATGGATGGAATACGACTGAATATACATCTAGTTATACAGATTTAGGAGGAGCTACAGGATTCATAACTGTTGGGTTGAATCCTCCTGTTTTGGAATCTGTACCGGATGAATTTGAGATAAGAATAAAATATTACATGACTCAATTGGCAGTTACTGCGGTACAACTTCAGAATAACACGGCCTTCCCCAATCAGACAGCTTTTCCACTGATCATACCTCTAACCCAATGTAGAGCGGATACTAAACCAGAGTGTAGCTGCGATGTACTGAGTTGTACTTATATAGAAGGCAGTTCAGCTATATTAACCTGTAAGTTATCGGATTGGGTACCGATACCGGTAGCTGGAATTACATCAGGAGATTCTAGATGGAGTTGGTATAGTAACGGAGTTGCTATTGGTGGAGGGTTTAATGAATCACATGATACACTGAGTATAACTTGGCTGCTAAGTCGAGGAGATAATGGGGCAGAGTTTATATGTAAGGCGCGGAATATAGCTATAGAAGATGATAAATCCTGTGACACTACGATCGTAGTTCAATGTAAGTTTGAGAAATCCATTAAACGTTATAACGTACTACTACTACTACTAGGTCGAGCGAACTCGGACAGTGGAAATGAGATCCTTCCAGGCTTCCCGATTCTCCATAGTTGTCGAAATTTCGTTTCTCCCAAGTTCAGTATCCCTTTCAAGTTGATCTATATATGTTATGGCTGGTCGTCCACAACTACGCTTTCCATGAGTTGGTTGCCAGAAAAGTAGATCTGGTATGATCTCGTCTTTACTTCTCCAGCAGTGCCCACTGAATCTTAATCTGCGTTCACCGATGGCGGTAGATACAGGTGGTATAGTGCCATAGAGCTCGGTGTTTGTCATGTGTTGTCTCTCCAGCTGATGTTAGATGCCTTTAGTAGTCTTGGGTAGCAACCATCACTTCGGTGTTCAACTGATCTGATTCAAGTGATCGGGATTATCTGCATCTTCAAAGACTGTGTCCTTTAAGAGGCGTCTCAAATTCTCTCCATGAGGCCACGGAAACACATGATCGCGCACAGGTAACCTACCTACTGATGGGGGCTACTGTGGGACCCTTCAGGATACCAATGATACATAATTACCATATGCTGCAATTATTATGCTCAGCATAATTGCAGTATAAGGTATTCTTGATAAGCTACATTAATGATTCTGCAACAATTGTGTCTACTGCTATGGAAGACAGTTAATGCAGCAGGTACAGAAACAGTTCCTGTAGACACTCGAAGCAGAAAAATGCACTGTGGACTGCCCACACAATTCAGAAGTGCCGAAATGACCTATATAAGGCGCAGAAAGAGTCCCGACTCAAACAGACTACAGCGGCCAAGAATGCAGTTAAGGCTGCATATAGGTCCCTAAACATGCAGTACTCTGTTAATCTACAGGAACTA
>JAUCBJ010003634.1:0-62509 GCA_032718475.1 Nemertoderma westbladi
AGTAGTGTTAGGTGGCAGGCCAGCTGATTGAATTTTAGTTAGACGGAATACTTATGTTGACTATCTGTTACTACTACATGTAGTGAAATGTACTCTGTTATAATAATAATATAATTGATGTATTTAATTAATAATATCGTGGATGACATTGAACAGCAGTGTAAATTGTTAATCGCGGTTTACATTGAAACATCTCAACTTGTTTTATTTATTACAAAAATAAGAACGAATTTGTCTTATCACTTCTTTGGTACGATTGTATTGAATTCATGACAACTGCTGTTATTATTATTAATCAATTGACACCTCGACCCCCCTCCAACTACTCTATCCAATGGAACAAAATAATCATTTCGCTAACCACTCTCTATCTTCTATAATCACAACAGCTGTTATAATTCATTAGATGATTACAATATAATAATTATAGCTTGAAGTTGTCTAATTTCTCGTACACCACACACCCTTTTACCCTCACACTAATTTATTATCAGACAGAACAAAAAACTTTTACTTGACTTGTACTGTCTCCTACAACTAGCTTCACGGGCTGCTAGGCCCGTCTCTAGTAAATTTAATACTCGTATTCTGAATATAAGTATTCATTGTGGTTACTGTATATATAATTGAAAAGAGTATGGAACTAATATTGAACTGAATGACATATTTTTTTTTATTTTTTGCTGCAGTAACATAGTGAAGTTTAAATATTTTTTCCATCACAACATAATATAACAAGCTAACAATAAGTTCATGTCTATTTAATCCATAATTTGTTTAATGAAAGGTTTTCATTTGTCGTCGCCTGCTTAGTTGTTGTTTTTCTCCTTTAAAGCATCGCAGGTGTGACATGTCGTCTGGCACACTTTGTTCATATACTGCTCGAACTCGACCGAACAATATCCTAAATAAAAGTAATAAAAGTTTGATAGTATGAAACTAGTTTACCAATGCAATTTATATGCTGATAATACTTTAGTTAACAAATTTACTAAATTTATTAATTAATAAAATTTAAACCTAAAAACCAGAAATTAATAAATCTATTCCAAGAACTTAACTGTAAAAAAGGTGGCCTCATAACCCAAAGACATAGAACTTAGTCACATTGTTGGGGATTTGGCCTCTCTAACATTTGGACCACGAAACATGACAGTCGGAACCCATAGTTAGAGACCAGCCTGGATTAAGTGGAGAGGCAGGGCCTCGATCTGATGTAGGATTTTGGGGGGCATCCAAACCCGCAGACTTAGGCGTTGTCGGATATCAGTGTCACAAACCTTGACGCAGGGCTGAGTCGTATGTGGGACGCCCCCCTATGAGGGTCCTAGAATCTGCGGAGGATGCTAAATCCGCACTATATGAGGAACAAGCGACACAGATGAGAGCAAACTTTGATCCATTCGTAGTCTCTTGCGATGGAGATCTGGAACCACAGGCCAACAAGCTCCTGAGGATCTTTGCTGACTGGTTACACCACAACTGGGACATACCTTACATCAAAGTCATTGGGTGGATTCGCCGCCATATGCAGTTCGCCATAATTCGAGGGGCATCTCATTGCATCAAAGTGGTCGAGGATAAAGTGGCGCATTGATCTGGGTATGGAGGATGGTGCTGGATTGCCGATCCCTCCGCTACTCCGAATGTACTGATTACCAGATGGAACCAGTTACTGGTGACTATCGCTGTAACTCTAAAACTCTAGTAACTATCTCATTTTCACAATATCTCATTTTCACAATATATCATTTGCTGTATATCATTTGTGTACATCTTGATTCATCTGTAAACTCTGTTATTATTATTGTGCCCAATATTGTTAAAATTAAGATATACTAACTAGGGTTATTTATTATAAAAAAATAAATTAATAAATTAAATTAAGTACAATATATTACGCACTCTAATTTGCTCGTTTCTCAAAACCAAATAAAATTGTAACATACCAAAATGTCAACATTACTTCTACACCCAAACAATTATTCTCAGTTTGTTATTAAATATCACAGTTCTACCACATCGATGAAAAAACTGCTGAGATGTGTAAACTTTAAACAAATGAACGACAATTTTAATGAAACAATAAATTTCATATAATAATTAAGTAAATTGTCAATAATGTTAAACCGTCAATCGCATCAGCAGATTTCAGAGTGCTACCATATAGTTTAACTTACCTAGTGAAGCCCAGTAACCACACCAAACTTCTCCGTCCTCATTATCAACGCAATCTGCAAACAAATTGAATAATATAGATCTGGGAGAAATTGTTGTTGCATACATTCGTGTGAGCATTGTGATAGACACGCATTTTCCTTACCTTGTGTGAGATTAAAGATTACAGTAATAACACAACAGGGACTGCCAAAGTAAGGTACATATAACAAACTATGTTGCTTGTGCTGTCTACATTAGCAAACCCTGCGACTGAAAACCCCTCAATATATAATTACCCGGTGAAAATACAATCTTTATGAACTTACCCTTTTCAACACCAATGCATGAACCGTCCCACTCCCTGCAAGTTCTTTCACAATTCTTGTACATATATCCGGGATTACGTTCGCATTCACTCGGTACTAATGAGTTGCCCCAAAATCCGCAACCAGCTTTAGAATCTTCCAGATCGGCGCATTGAGGATTTGCAATGCATGAACCGTCCCACTCCCTGCAAGTTCTTTCACAATTCTTGTACATATATCCGGGATTACGTTCGCATTCACTCGGTACTAATGAGTTGCCCCAAAATCCGCAATCAGCTTTAGAATCTTCCAGATCGGCGCATTGAGGATTTGCAATGCATGAACCGTCCCACTCCCTGCAAGTTCTTTCACAATTATTGTACATATATCTGGGATTACGTTTGCATTCACTCGGTACTAATGAGTTGCCCCAAAATCCGCAATCAGCTTTAAAATCTTCCAGATCGTCGCATTGAGGATTTGCATCTATTAAAATAAAAATGGTAAAATAAAAAAACCACCTCGTCAGTCGCGGTCACTTGGTAGTTTGCAAATAAAGTCGTAGAAGGGGACAATTTGATTTGTCTATAAATCAAACTGAAATTTTTCTATTCGTGCGAGCAATCTTTGTTTTACTGCAAATACGTTGGATAACTATTGTGAATGACAGTACTGTTTTCAACAGGTTCATATCCATACGGTTCTATTATTGTACCTCAGCAGGGGGTGTTGCCTCCATTCATCATCAGTAGAGGCCCACAATTTACAGTTACAATTTACCTCAACACAATTTGCGACAAATCTAGTGTAATATTTAAAGTAATTTGTTTTTGTGTGATCGGAATATTATTTATTCACATTCCATTATGTGAAACATTAAATATGATGCGAAATTATGCGTATTGCGAACCTTCTGACAAATAATCATAGGATTAACCATCTTTTATACGCGGATGATCTTTCTTTAATGTCTAACTCCATAGCAGGTCTCCATAAACTTAGATACATTTGTAGATTACTCTAATGGACATTCCATTGTAGTCAATATCAAAAAATCAAATACATGTACTTCGTACCTGATGTAAATCAAGCTTGGTAGGAATGTTCAGTCTCAATCAGCTGTCCAGTTTATATAAGAGAGGTAACTTCCTCATTCGTAAGTTTAGTTTCTGTTCGAAAACTGTTAAAATAAAACTGTTCCATTCTTTCTGCACCCAGATATACTGTAATTCTTTATGGGCAAGGCAAAATTGTTCTCTTACAATGTATAATCGATTACGGGTAGGTTACAACAATATAATTAGAAAGTCATTTGGATTTTCGTACGATAGTAGTGTGTCCTATATGTGTGGAGCTCTAAATCTTCCAAAACTCGTTCATATCCGCCACACTGCGTTGGAGTCCCTATTGCATCGCATGAGATCTTCTTAAAGCCGCGTTTTACAAACAGTTGCCTTAGTAACATGTACCATGAGCCGTATCATTGGTGTCCAATCTAATGTTGTGCCACAAATATTTTAAAAAATCAATCATCCCAAGCATGGAAATCGATGAACTTGCACTGGGCGGAAAAGCCAACCAACCACCAAGGTTAAGGCTCAATCACCAGCCAATCGCCTCAATGGTTGGATGGCCCACTTTGAAAAGCTCCTCAATATTGACAGGGTTTTGCCTGATAACTTTATAGAAGTACTTCTAGTATCGGCATGCTGCATTGCAGCTGCATTTTTAAGAATGCTATGCTGGCTTGTCGACAAAATTGCGCCACCACAACTCCCTATCACCCATGACATTTGCTAGATTATCGCATCTTCAAGGCCAGTGTGCTTTAACCCTATTACCAATGGGGTGTTTTGACCATTAGCACCACTGGGGGGGGGGGGGGGGGGGGGGGCGATTCGGCCCACCCACTATATTATTGTAGTCGTCCAATTAAATCCTACAAAATTTGGGCTGTTGGTGAAACAACTATAGATGAACACTACCAAACCTTAAAAAGTTAAAATTTCATAAGCAGGGACTCATAATTTTGATGAAAAATAAAAGTAGTCCCAGGACAAAATTACAAAATTTTTCGTTTTCTAAAAACTAATAGTGTGGCAGTGTTGGCTAGATTTAATAGGTTTTTCAAGTCTCTGAATCGAATGTGATTATATTCCACTTCCAAAAATTGAAGTGGATGCTATTTTTCGTGCACCTAAGAAGTGGGCGTGGCACTTCAAATTTTGAAAAATTAGATATTCAGAAAATGCACCTAATTTTTTTATTTCAACGCATCTTTATGGGTTTTCTGGGCCGCTGAATCGATTGAAAGTAATATAGCAGCCTGAAGACTGAGTGGTTCGCCATTTTTGGTGCACCAAAATTAGGGCGTGGCACTTCAAATTTTGAAAAATACGAGATTCGGAAAATAAACCAAAATTGAAATTTTAACGAATTTATATAGGTTTTCCAGACCGCTGAATCGATTGAAAGTAATAGAAGCCTGAAGACTTAGAAGTTAGCCATTTTTTGAAATCAAAACTTTAGTGTTTTTTCCGAATAAAGTAATTTTGAAAATTTGAAGTGCCACGCCCTAATTTTGGTGCACCAAAAATGGCGAACCACTAAGTCTTCAGGCTTCTTTCTATATTACTTTCAATCGATTCAGCGCTCCAGAAAACCTATAAAAATGCTTTGCAAATCAAAACTTTAGTGTATTTTCCGAATCTCGTATTTTTCAAAATTTGAAGTGCCACGCCCTAATTTTGGTGCACCAAAAATGGCGAACCACTAAGTCTTCAGGCTTCTATACTACTTTTAATCGATTCAGCGCTCCAGAAAACCAATAAAAATGCTTCGAAATCAGAACTTTAGTAAATTTTCCGAATAAAGTAATTTTGAAATTTTAAAGTGCCACGCCCTAAATTTGGTGCTCCAAAAATGACGTACCACTACAGGCTCATTCCAAAGTAAAGTACGGGACATTCGTACACAATTTTGAACTTTGATTGCCTGTACAATGTTATCCACAGCACATATGTGCACAAAATTGTGCTTGGATTGAACTTTCGAATATCAGCTTTGATTTCGCAAAGCTTATGGCGGGACTTAGACACTTTTGAGAAAACACCAGCTTGTCCAATTAAGGTAAAGTACGGATTCGTACGAAATGGTTTTTTTTATTTTATGATTTCAATTCTAAAATTTAGCGAATTGTGCGCAGGTACAGTGTTGAGTTGATGTTTAGGATAAAGCTGTATTATTAAGCTTAAATAAAAATATAAATATAAGACGAATTGCTGCATTGCTAATTTTTTACAGTGTGGTTTGTGTGGTAAAGTATGGGACATTGCTAAGTAAAGTACGGGACCTGTACGAATTTTATGGTCAAAATGGTCTCTTACACTTAACCTAACAGTAATTTCTGGATAATTAGTGATAATAAAGTGCAACTAAGTATTTCCAACCAAGATATGGATACAAAATGTGGGGCGGCCCACAAATTGACCCGAAGTCTTAGCATATGTGCCCTTGAGGAGTTGTATGTCATCTGTCAAATTTTTGATCGCTAATACTGTATAACTCGTTCATTTTTAGATGAAATTAAACCAAACCTGGTACGTATGAAGTCTGTCAAAAGTTTGGAAAGAATCTGAAATTTAAGGAATCAAAGGTCACATATCAGACAGTCTGTCTGTTGGTACCGATAGTTTCAAAATTTTGATAAAACCAAAATAAGTCCGCCAATCATTGATGAAATATAACCAAACTTGGTACACATGTAGTCTGTAAAAAGTTTCGAAATTCTTTCCATTTTTCTGAAAATGTATCAATTACTGTACTTACCGATCTTCTTATCTGCTAAAAAACTAAATTTTTTGAAATTTGTTGTAAAGTACGCGACTTTACATGCATAAACTCAAAGATTAGTTAACTGAGGAATGATTCTTAGTTCAAATACATACTTCTATGCTTCCCCCTACTATCACCCTAAAGCATTATAACACTCCTGTCCTCCAGGTTTAATATATTACATTAATACAGTGCACTAAAATGTAATCGCCATTATAATGGTAAAGTATGGGACAATTTTCAATTGGCCGTCATGATGTTTCTGAGGGAGTAGATTATGAAACTACAGGTAATTGTTTCTTTAGATGACGCAACACAAACGTGCTTTGCATTCCACTGGGTGATTGGGCTGAGTTAGACTACTTCTATGTGTATAAATTAAAAATTTCACTATTTTTTGGTAAAGTATGGGACTTTACATGCATAAAACCAAAGATTTCTTGACTGAGGAATGATTCTCAGTTCAAATATAGACTCCTATTCTTACGGCCGACTATGACCTTAGAGTATTATATCACTCATGGCTTCACATATTACATTAATACAGTGCACTAATATAATCGCCATTTTAATGGTAAAGTATGGGACAATTTTCAATTGGCCGCCATGATATTTCTGAGGGAGTGAAGATGAAACTAATTGTTTTATACAATGACGCAACACAAATGTGCTTTGCATTCCACTGGGTGATTAGGCTGAGTTACATCTCTGTGAATAAACTAAAAATTTCACTATTTTAGGTAAAGTATGGGACATCACAAGATTAACTTTATTGATTTCATTACAGAGGAATGAAACACTGGTGAAATTAAATGAAACCAAAAAAATTCGAAAATGGGTTTATTTTTGATTTGGTTCATGCTCAGAAATGTTAATTTATTGGTCATAGGAAGTGCCTACAGGAAACCAAACTTTTGCACACTTTTATTCACATTTTGTGCAGGGCAGGTCCATAATTTGTAATTCGACTATTTTTGATAAACCACCTGTGTTGATACAATTTTTAGCACTGAATTCATGGAGTACGATAAATTTTGACCTAAAATAAGTATAAATTCAAAGCTACATCTCATTTTTAGAAATTAGTGGGGAGGTTGACCTTTTCATGGAATGAGCCTACACTTACATACTTGTATAGAGCATTAGAGTGATCCAAACCAATAAAAATAAATAAAAATAGCCCAAACATAAATAATTACTAAATCACGAATGACTTTGTAAAATTCGAAAATTTCAAAAAATTTGGTGCTGGAGACCAAATTTTGAGGTGGCACCCACATCGAAAAGTAGAAATCCAATTGCAACGGCGTTTTTTGCTAAAGATGCGGCATTAAATTTGGCTAATTCTCACAAAAAATTGGGCCGGTATGTAATGTGGTTGCATAGTTACAGCAACTAAAAACTAGGAAGGGGCCGATTCGCCCCCCCCCCCCCCCCCCCCAGTGGTAATAGGGTTAAGATGCGTCTCAAGAAAGTCATGGGCTGTCCACCATGCTTATTCACTCCATGAGGCTGCCAAAGTACAAGATTATGCACTGGCTGGTCCTCACGGCGAAAGCAATGTCCTGCAAAGTGGAGGCGATTTTGTTCTAGTGTCAAGCTTGGGGGAACCAATGAGACACCTCCAATGTTATATAGTGTCTGGTTGGAGATGTGTGCATTGTACTTGACACAATGAACCCGGCGTAGCATTCTTGTGAATGTGCTACCAGAGATTTGGTGTCCTCAGCAGTTAGAGCCCAGCATGGACTCCCGTAGAGGAGTACTGGAACTACTGCTGCTCTAAATAATCGGACCTTAAGTTTCCGATTAATTCTCGGTGACTTCCAAATCCTGGAAAGCCTATTCAAGGCTGCCCATGCCTTTCCCTTACGTATTCGAAGGTCCTCACCTGACTTCCGGATCCATGATCCCAGGTAACAGAAGTCGTCCACATGCTCAAGCATACCATCCTTTGAGCTTATGCTCATCCGATCAGAGACTTGCTGAGGACTTTCAAAGTTAACGGTCAGAATTTTGGTCTTTCTGGAGTTAATAAAAAGACCAACACTAGAAGTAGCATGTTCTAATGAGCTGAGGAGCCGTTGGGCTCCCTCAAATGATTCTGAGAGTACTCCTAAGTCATCAGCAAAGTCTAGATCAGTTAGGTACTTGGCAGGATTTCCTCGACTTCTGGAGCCAGTAGGTGGAGTTATCATCACCCCATCATCATTATGATGATCTAAGGACATGTGTAGAACATAGTCAACCACAATAATGAACAAGAATGGTGCAAGTGTGTCTCCTTGGAGGACGCCCCATAACACTTCAAATGGTTCTGTGTCACCGTCAACAGTAGACACAAATGTTGTCGAACCATCGTATACTGATCTGATTGCTGCAATAATTTCATCAGGAATCCCATATAATGAAAGTATGCTGAACATACGTGAGCGAGAGACTGAATCAAAGGCCTTGAAGAAGTCAACAAAGATAACAGCCAGATGCCTGTCTTTCTTTTTTGATAATTCTTCAATTATTCTTCTAAGTGCCAAAATTGGCTCCATGGTCCCACGACCTTTACGGGAACCCATTCTGATTTCCACGGAGCAGTCTCTCAATGGGATCCCTGATGCGATTTAATAGAATCCTATTGTATAGCTTTGCAGCAATCGAGATCAATGAGATTCCCCGAAAAGAACCATAGAGTGTTAGGTTGCCCTTCTTGGGAACTGGCACCAACTTATTTGTTTTCATTTCTTGTGGGACTCTTGTTGTTCGGTACATGGGATAGATGAGTTTTAAACACTCAGGTATTTTAAAGACCTCAGGGGGAACACCATCTACTCCACTGGCACAATTGGTCTTAATGCTCTTTGCAGCAGCCTTCACTTCTGCAAAGGAGATATCGCCAATGGGAATATCTGGGAGTACAGACTCAGACACTTTTACTTCTATAAAGTTATCAGGCAATACTACTACTACTACTACTAGGTCGAGCGAACTCGGACAGTGGAAATGAGATCCTTCCAGGCTTCCCGATTCTCGATAGTTGTCGCAATTTCGTTTCTCCCAAGTTCAGTATCCCTTTCAAGTTGATCTATATATGTTATGGCAGGTCGTCCACGACTACGCTTTCCATGAGTTGGTTGCCAGAGAAGTAGATCTGGTATGACCTCGTCTTTACTTCGCCAGCAGTGCCCACTGAATCTTAATCTGCGTTCACGGAGGGTGGTTGATACAGGTGGTATTGTACCATAAAGCTCGGCATTTGTCATGTGTTGTCTCCAGCTGATGTTTAGGGCTGCCCTTAGTAGTCTTGTGTAGCAACCATCAATTCGTTGTTCAAGTGATTTAGTCAGTGTCCAGGTCTCACCCCCGTATAAAAATACACTTTCCACTGTGGCTCGAAAGAACTTGGTCTTCAGTTGCCTGGAGAGATCTGATTTCCAGATGGTATCCATTTTTGATAGAGCTACCCAAGCCTTTGCTTTCCTAACTTCTATGTCCTTTTTGCTACTCTCTATCCATGATCCAAGGTACTGGAAGTCATCGACCTGCCTTAGTTGATTATTATCTATGGTTGTCAAGTTTCCATCAACATTAAAGGTCATGAATTCGGTCTTGGTATGGTAGCATTTATATGCAATCCAACCTCTTCAGCAGCCCTCTCCACTTTATTTAGTAGAAGCTGTGCATCTGCTAGCGTATTAGAGAGCAGGGCGATGTCATCCGCAAAGTCGGTGTCTGTGACTGTAGTTGCCGGATATCTACTACTTCTGCGTTCTTGAAGTGTGAATCCCAGATCTTCACCCTTTGTGGCCGTCCTCATTGCGTAATCCAGCACAATTACAAATAGTAATGGTACTAATGTGTCACCTTACAGTACGCCAGCCAGGATTGAGAAAAACTCAGTTTCACCATCTGGTGAGAGTACCTGCGCTTCTGTGTCACAATATAGCAATCCAATGCCAGCAACAATTACTTCTGGTATTCCATAAGCTGTTAGGATTTCAAGCATTTTACCTCTATGGATGGAGTCGAATGCCTTCTTGAAGTCCACAAAAGTCATGACTGCGGGGAGATTCTTTGACTTGATTCCTTCAATCAGTCTCCGTAGTGCAAGTATCTGAGCTATTGTTGATCTACTTGGTCGAAATCCGTTTTGGCTCTTACGCAGTAGTTTCTCTATGTGAGGCCTAATCCTATATAGAATCATTTTATTGTATATTTTGGCAGCTACCACAAGCAGACAGATCCCACGATAGTTTGTTGGTATGCCGAGGTCTCCTTTCTTGGGGAGAGGCTTTAGTTGACCTTTAGTCCAAATTGGTGGTGGCTTTTCCCCTTTTAACATCCGGTTGCAAACATTCAATAATGGTCTATTTAGCACTCCGGTTTTCCATACCTCCGCTGGGATTTCATCTAATCCACTCGCTTTATTATTGGACATGCTTTTAATGCTTCTTTGGAGTTCGGCAGGTGTGAAGTCCCCTGTTTCTATAGGTAGTGTCTTGTCATATATTTTCCTTGTAGGGCTGACCTCGATGTTTGGTGGCTGCCCAAGCAAGTTGCTGAAGTGATTTTTCCACTTCCCAACACGTTCTTCAGGACTATCGGCTTTGAGGCGCCCCTTTGCACAACTTTTCCGACCAGATACCTCATTTACAGTTTGCCAGGTAAGTCTTGATTGTTGCTGTATGTGAGCAGTTGTAATTGCTTCAGTTTTATCCTGTATGTACTTTTCCTGGCTGATGTTGTAGGCCAATTTAAGATCGTCCTTAGCTTTCTCAACCTTGTTAATGTTTTCGGTTGTTGGTTGTTCGGTTTTAACTTTGTAGGCTATCTTAAGATCTTCTCTCTTACAAGTAACCTCAGAGTTTTGCCATGGCACATACTGTTTTCGTTTAGGTTTCTGGGGGATATGCCTCTTAGCTGATTCCTTGTGGGCTGTTATTATATTCTGGTATATTGAATCGGTGGATTGGTCTTCATCCATTGACTGAAGTGCTTCAAAGCGGTTTTGAACTTCTACTGTATAAGCATCCTTTACAGCATTGTCAGTTCTGAGTTTTTCCCAGTCATAGTTGATTTGCTTGCTTGTCCTGGATTTGCTGGCTCTCAAACTAAGTCTGATCTCTGCAGTCACAATTCTGTGGTCCGAACCAATTAGGTTGAACGAGCTGTATGCCTCGCAGTTGATCATGCTATTTCTCCACTTTTTGTTTATAAGGATGTAATCCAGTTGTGCTTTGGTTCCATTAGGGTATTGAAAGGTCCATAGCTTCCCCTTACTCTTTTCGAATTTGTTGTTTGTTGGTATCAATTCACCTTCTTCCATTAGGTCTAAGAGTAAGTACCCATTTCTGTTAGAACTGGTGTTATAGGTGTAACCCTTGATGTTTTCTGGGCCAATTTGCGCATTCAGGTCACCAGCAATGACTTTAACATTGTGTTTCGGAATGTCCTTAATAAGTCCAGTCAGTTCTTCATAAAACTTGACTGCTTGTTCTGGCTCTGATGCATTGGTTGGACTGTAGCAACATATAACTGTTGTCTTGGGATTCCCATCAAATGTTGCGATCATAACCCTGGAATTTATAGATTCGATGTTGTTTAGGGTCTTAAGTGCAAATGGGCTTAGCAGAATTCCTACTCCACCAATTGATGCATTGGCCGAGTTTCTTACTGCTGAGCTTGTTACTAACGTCCATCCATTTCCAATGTCATTGTACTTCATGGCAGTGTCTTCATGACAAATCCGATGTTCTTGGATGCAGATGATGTCGATGTTATATTCCATTGCCAGAGCGACCATGTCACCCTGTTTGCTCTGTGCTTTCAGCGTGCGTGCGTTCATTGTAGCAATCTTTAGTGTCTTTTTACATTTCAACAGGTTGGTTCTTCTTTCTTCTCTGTCTTCTGGCAATACCCTGTCATTATTGAGGAGCTTTTCAAAGTGGGCTTTCCAACCATTGAGGCGATCGGCTGGTGATTCAGCCTTAACCTTGGTGGTTGGTTGGCTTTTCCACCCAGTAAGCAGATTGATTGATTTCCATGCCTGGGATGATTGCCTGCTGTGGTCAGCATCATTGATGGCATCAACCTGTTGGTTTATTAGCTCCTGTAGATTAACAGAGTACTGCCTGTTCAGGGACCTAGATGCAGCCTTAACTGCATTCTTGGCCGCTGTAGTCTGTTTGAGTCGGGACTCTTTCTGTGCCTTATGAAGGTCATTTCGGCACTTCTGAATTTTGTTGTCAGTCCAGGGGGCACTTTTCCTGTTTCGAGGGTATACAGGAACTGTTTCTGCACCTGCTAACTTAACTGCTTCTGTAAAGGCAGTATAGCCCTCACAGTGATCTGCCGCCTCAGAGGCAAGAGCCTCATACCTGTTGCTCAGCTGTAGTGTGAAGCTGGATCTCACACTTGGCTGTTGCAACAGAGAGGACCAGTCATGCCGCGGCAAGGCAGATTTCGTTGTTCTGCTAGCACGCAGACTAAGTCTTACCTTGGCCACAATAAGGCGGTGATCACTGGAGAAGGGTCGAAGTGTAAATGCATTACAGTCTTGTATAGAGCTCCTGTATTTCCTACGAAACAGAATATGGTCTATCTGGGCCTTGTGACCACTGGGTCCACCATAGCTTTCCAGTTCGCTTCTTGAACTGGGTTCCAGCCGAAAACAATCCATTTCCAGAGATAAAATCCTGAAGATGGACAGAATTTCGGTTAACACTATTGCTATAGACCCAGGGCGATGTAGGTGATTGATGCAGACTTGCATTAAAGTTTCCCAGGAATGTTAAGAATGCATGCTGATCCACTCCATCAGTAGCTGCTTGTAGATTGTGGTAGAAATTTTCCACCTCCTCTACAGGGGCAACACTAGTTGGAGAGTAGCACACAATCAGAACCTCCTTAGAAAACTTCTTAGCCAGTCTTCCAGAACATGAGAAGTAGCAATGGATGATGCGGTTAGAGATTTAGTATGTTTTGTCCAATGCAGCATGTGCAGTTGGATTCATGAATAGACCAATTCCACCATTGCCACTATCATCTGCTGACGCGAGGGCGAGTCGCCAACGACCCCCCATGCCCTTAATCAGAACCTCATCAGTCTGTCCAGTCTGCATTCGGTGCTCTTGAAAACCCAATGCGCTAAAAGAAAGCATATCCGCCAAGGCAGTCAGCTCACCTTGTCGCATTGGGGAACCGTGTGTTAGGGTGTTTACTGAGGCTAGTCTAGTAACTTGCCTCAGATTCACCAATGGCTTTGTTGGTCAGGGTGGAACATGAGAGTAGCCCCAACTCCAGAATCCCTCTCCCCCTCACAATCTGGCCTCCCTGTTGACCCAGGGTTTGGGCCAGAAAGGTCACCAGGAAAGGGACTCATAGAATTGTAGGCTGTCAGGGCAAATACCACACCCTAGTTTGCCATTCCACAGGGTGCGTGTCACAGTGGAGTCAGATATTGCCCATCTACTCTGGTGCACATGACCCACAATTGGCTGTGCAGCTCATCTGCTGGGTCATGCCCTGTACCCCTGCTGCCAGGTGCAGGTCGCAGTGAAGTGCACGCAGAGTGGACATGAGAACACTCCACTCCTGACCAGCCATTAGTAGATCACCATCTGCCTGGCCAGGCCATATACCCCTGCAGCCAAGTATATGGGTCCTTAATCCAGGACCAAGGGCGTCCTTATCCCAGAACGAAGGGGGTCAAAGGTGGCACCTCCTTTATGCTGCATGGAGGTGGCAAGTTTTCTTGATCAATAACCTAGAATACCTGACCTGACACTTTTATAAAGTAAAAGTGTCTGAGTCTGTACTCCCAGATATTCCCATTGGCGATATCTCCTTTGCAGAAGTGAAGGCTGCTGCAAAGAGCATTAAGCATTAGTGGAGTAGATGGTGTGCCCCCGGAGGTCTTTGAAAAACGCAACGAAAAATTATTTAAAGCGCATCTATCCCATCATAGTAGACATGTACCGAACAACAAGATTCTCACAAGAAATGAAAAAAAATAATTTGATGCCAGTTCCCAAGAAGGGCAACCTAACACTCTATGGTTCTTTTCGGGGGATCTCATTGATCTCAACCGTTATACAATAGAATTCTATTAAATCGCATCAGGGATCCCATTGAGAGACTGCTCCGTGGAAATCAGAATGGGTTCCATAAAGGTCGTGGGACCATGGAGCCCATTTTGGCACTTAGAAGGATAATTGAAGAGTTATCAAAAAAGAACCGGATCTATATCGGATCTATATCGGATCTATATCGGATCTTTATGGCAGTTATCTTTGTTGACTTTTTCAAGGCCTTTGATTCATTATCTCACTCACGTATGTTCAGCATACTTTCATTATATGGGATACCTGATGAAATTATTGCAGCAATCAGATCAGTATATGATGGTTCGTCAACATTTGTGTCTACTGTTGACGGTGACACAGAACAATTTGAAGTGTTATGGGGCGTCCTCCAGGGAGTCACACTTGCACCATTCTTGTTCATAATTGTGGTTAACTATGTTCTACGCATGTCCTTAGATCATCATAATGATGATGGGGTCATGATAACTCCACCTACTGCCTCCAGAAGTCGAGGAAATCCTGCCAAGTACTTAACTGATCTAGACTTTGCTGATGACTTAGGAGTACTCTCAGAATCACTAGAGGGAGCCCAACGGCACCGCAGCTCATTAGAACATGCTGCTTCTAGTGTTGGTCTTTTTATTAACTCTAGAAAGACCAAAATTTTGACAGTTAACTTTGAAAGTCCTCAGCAAGTCTCTGATTGGATGAGCATAAGCTCAAAGGATGGTATGCTTAAGCATGTGGACGACTTCTGTTACCTGGGATCATGGATCCAGAAGTCAGGTGAGGCATGGGCAGACTTGAATACGCTTTCCAGGATTTGGAAGTCACCGAGAATTAATCGGAAACTTAAGGTCCGATTATTTAGAGCAGCAGTAGTTCCAGTACTCCTCTATGAGAGTCCTTGCTGGGCTCTAACTGCTGAGGACACCAAATCTCTGGATGGCACATTCACAAGAATGCTACGCCGGGTTCATTGTGTCAAGTACAATGCACACATCTCCAGCCAGACACTATATAACATTGGAGGTGTCTCATTGGTTCCCCCAAGCTTGACACTAGAACAAAGCCGCCTCAGCTTTGCAGGACATTGCTTTCGCCGTGAGGACCAGCCAGTGCATAATCTTGTACTTTGGCAGCCTCATGGAGTGAATAAGCATGATGGACAGCCCATGACTTTCTTGAGACGCATCTTAAAGGATACTGGCCTTGATGATGCGGATGATCTAGCAAATGTCATGGGCGATAGGGAGTTGTGGCGGTGCAATTTTGTGGCACCAAGCTGGCACAGCATTCTTAAAATTCAGCTGCAATGCAGCATGCCGATCCTAGTAGAGTGAGCCGTATCATTGGTGTCCAATCTAATGTTGTGCCACAAATGTAATCTTGTAATGCCGTACATCCTTTTGTTCTTCTTCTTTTCTTTTTCTTTAATGTTTATAACTCTTATACTCTATCTTTCATTATTATTTATTTATTGTACTATTTTTATATATTATTGTTCTTTGTCCTGCTCGGGGCCCCTTTTTCTAACGTAAATATTTAATCTATTAATAACCGATCCTTATTTATCACTACTATATTTGTTTCTCATTACTTTATTTGTCACTGTGCTTCACTCGATATATAATTTTACCGGTATTTTTATAGGCTGCTGCTATATTAAGCCTGGAATAAAGATAAGAATAATAATTAACTGTAATACTTTGACAATCAGACTTTTACGCAATAGAAGTTTGCTTGAGTCATCAGTGGCCTAATCATTGACATATTTGTTCCACGAAGCTAAGGAAAATCAACTACTTTCGCTAAGAAAGATTTTCCTTAGCTGAGATGGTCTATTCATAGTGGGCTATTTTACTTGTATGGAGCAGATTTTGTTTTTTTTGATTCCGGAAAAAACTAGCCTTTAACCCTTTGAGGACCGCAAGGGTTCCAGAAGTGCCACCTTTGATTCAAGTGAATATTTGGGGTCAAGGCCCATATAAAAACATAAAAACAAAAGGACTTTGAAAAATTTCAATGCCTTCATAGAAATCTGAGCCGGGATCCTGGAGTCCCTATGGTCCTTAAGGTGAACCTGGGCATTTTTCAATAAAATCAACGAAAAGGTAGAAATTATTGGAAATTATGATGAACTGGTCAGTCCAAAATAGCTGGCAGTATATGTGTACACAAAAACGTGCCAAGAAGAAGGTCCAAGTGTTTTAGGAATTCCTGGAAATTCTGAAAAACAGCAGAAATTTCTGAAAAAAATTTAAAAAAATTAACGATTGCGAAAATAGCATAATTTATTACCTATTATCTATTACCTCATTATTTACCCTCGGGCCAGTTATAAACCCTCGGCTTCGCCTCGGGTCTATAATATGTCCCTCGGGTAAATAACTCGTAAAATAACTAAATAACCTGGTAATAAGTGAGTTATTAACCAATTTTACCAGGTTTCCCACATTTCTAAAAGGGCTTTAGTTTGGGGGCAGAAGTATTAAAATGGGGCTTGGATATTTTGGGGGTACAAATATAATATATTTTCAATTTTGTAATTCTTTATGTGTATTATATTTTATTTCAAGACGGTTATTATTCCCTGGGGAGAAATATCTGAATTGGTGATGAATATCACCGACATTCATGTCCCGCAATTCCTGTCCAGTTTGACAACTAAAGTACTCTACATGCATAATAAGCAATAAAGAGTATTGATAACATAAGTGGTGTGTGTACACATCCAATTAGCCCCTTCTCCTTCAAAATTTTAAAATCGTCCACATCTAAGGCCTCACTTGTAGAATCTCATTATCAGCTTCCACCTTGGTGTAGTGGTTGCATTGAATTCACATCTCCCGTAGGTCGTGGGTTCGATCCTCACATGGGCCAGGGCAGTTTTCGTTTCGGCACGAATGCTTTAAAGGGACCAGCCAGGGCGCATCTCTGCCTTGCATCCTTAAGTGGTAGCTAAATGAGTACTGGAGTTTCCTCTGGGGAGTAAAGTTCTGGGGGGACCGCAAAATAAGTCGTCAGACTTTGTGCGTAATCCCTGGCCTTAGCGGCCGAAGAAAATTTACTTTACTTTACTTTTAGCTTCATCCATCAGTGTCAACTGATCCCTATCCAATTGAATCTCTAATACATCTAAACATCCCGCCACCATATATCCACCCCCACCCAGTCCATCCCGCCACCGCCACCATCTTGTCAAGAAAGAATTCGCTTGCGGGGCGAGCCACGAAGTGAGCGAAGCCTTAGCATATATATGGGTGTCATTAACGAGTTGCCTGTCGTCGTCGTCTGTCGTTGTCGTAAATTTTTGATCGCTAATAACTCGGTCATTCCTTGTTTAAATTAAACGAAACTTGGTACGTATATACGTACAGTAGTCCGGCAAAAGTTTAGAAAGAATCGGAATTTTGTTAGAAAACGAACGAACGTAACGAGGCAAATTACCGACAGACAACTCGTTAATGGGCCCCCTATATGCTAAGGCTTTGCTCACGTCGTGTTGCGCGAACACCCCACGAACGTTTAAGTTCAACTTAGATTATATACTGTAGTATATATATTTTATAGAGTTTAACTAAGTTAAACTATATCTACGGTAGGCACTAGTGTAGCCTGTGTGACCATATTTGAACTTTAAAAAATACTGTATTTTTTTGTCTTTTGTTATTGTTTTCTAAAACATTAGTATAGGCCTATATGTTTTTTATGGTAGCTCTGTAATGTTTTTTTACTAGCTAGTATTTTTAAATTATTATAAAAAATATGTGATAACATTGGTATTTCAGGTTTAAACAGTTATTGCTGACCAAAAAATATGACCAAAAATATTAATGATATTTCTTGTAATAGGTTACATTTTTTTATTTTTAAAAAATACTAGCTAGTAATCTACTACTGTAGCTACCATTGAAAATATCTGCTAAGGTTCTAGAACATTCACCAATATTAAAAAACACCAAAAAAACAATATTACTTTTTTTTCAAGATATACTAGCTAGTAAAAAAAACACTAGCTAACATAAAAAATATCGAATGTCTATTTTACTATAATTAAACTAAACAAATTAGTACCGCTGGTAAGCTTACTGCATGTACTGATCTGACAGTGATACAGAATGGTTACTCAGCAGTTATTATTCCCCGGGATAGAATAACTCAGCAATAGAACTCTATGTTAATTTAGTTATTTTTAATAAGTAATAATATCGGAAAAACCCGATTAATTGGTTAATAACTAAAATTATTATTAACTGGAAAGTGGAAATGCAAGCTAGAGTAGGGCCATTATATTATATACCAAAGTAACAACTATTTTTAGTTAAACTAAATTTAGCACAGGTAGGCCGATAAACAATATAGGCTACTGAGAAAATTACAAAAGAATGAAATTATGAAAATTATTTATAACTGGAAATTCCCACTAAGAACTATTATATACAGGTACCGCCGGGTACCAATGTAACAATTATTGCAGATTATAATAGTAGAATCAATCTAGGCCCTATATAGTATAGATCTATATAGAAACCTATATAATCAAATTAGGCCTATACAACAGTTAAAGTTTAGACTAATTATGGTACTCTTCGAAGCAATTGCGAGCATTGATTCCGGGATTAACGTGTTTGTGGGCCTCCACATAATACAGTAAAACTGTCAGGGGTGACAGACCGAACGTAATCAGGATCGAATGAACATGGGTTTTACGAATCGAACGTAACCTAAATTATGTTACATTGGATCCTATAACTGTTACATTCGATCTACAAATTACTAAGCTCGAATGTAACATACATTTATTTCAGTTGTTTTTTGATTTCAGGAGTTAACCGATGAAATGCTTCGTTTATTTACAGGAAGAAACAGTTTGGTGTTGGTTAGTTCAAAACACAATTAAGTGACCTGCAATCTTGTATTGTAGCCTAACATGTATTAACTTTCGTTTATTGTTTTGGTTCCCCCAACACGCCTCTGTAACCTGCTCCTTTCAGCCTTTAAATAAAAGTAACCTGCACAGGCCCGTATGGTGACCTTAATATCTGGGGGGCAGAGGCCAAATCTGGGGGGCAAACTCATAACTGGGTTTGGGGGACATATAACAAAGTGAAAGTTAATTTAATACTTAAAGTAAAATCAATATTGTTTAAGAGTGTGTAGGGTGACCAACGAAGTTGGCGGAACCTTGGCAAACTAACACTCTGTTAAGTGAGTGGATCAATAATAGCAAAGTTGTTGTCGTTACGATTTTGACATGCCAATAAATTTGTCGGATTTAATTAAAGCTGTCTAGTTGACAATATGTAGGCATAAATATGCCCAAAAGTTAAGGTTGAAGTTACAAAAAATAACATTTAGATATGGATACAAGCGCAAGCAATCATCAGCTCCTCTAGCGTATTAGCAGCAAGCTGGCTATAGACAATGGGTTAACAATGAACGCCATGGTATCCAATGAGAGAACCTGGAGCTTTTGTGTATTTTATTAATTATATTGAGCTGCAATCTGTTAGGCCTAGAGTGCAGTGGTGTAATTAAATCACTCTCTAAATCTATAAATAGATGCGGTCTGCCAACAAGCTTTCCAGCCCTGTTACAGTAGTGAGAGCCCAGTTACAATACACCTGAGTAGTGAGTAGCAAACATAGAACAAATACATAACTTACACCGTACAATGTAATTCGGCACAGACTCTGGCAGTGCCAGTGTCATTATAATTGGACCAAAAGTAATGGTGGGGAGTCAGGTCAGTGGATAGAAGTAGTATTAGTCTGTTAGTATGTGAATCCAATAATATTGATTACCAACAATATCATTACTAATAAGACGACGTGTTATTAATAAGACAAGAGAACAAGACATGACTGGGGGGGGGGGGGGGGGGGGCATTGGGTCTTGTCTGGGGGGCAGTGCCCCCAAAGCCCCCCCGCACGGTACGGGCCTGAACCTGCATAATCTTGTAACATCTGTTAACTTTCGTTTATTGTTTTGGTTCCCCCAACGCGCCTCTGTAACCTGCTCCTTTAAATTGGTAAATGGCAATGTTACATTCGAGCTTAGTAATTTGTAGATCGAATGTAACATAGTTATGGGATCCAATGTAACATAATTGCAGTTACGTTCGATACGAAATAACTATGTTACATTCGATCCTGATTACGTTCGGTCATGTATCCAACTGTCAGGCTGTTAGACTAATATATAAGTAACACACGTCATACTGTAAACCAATTGAGGGAAAGGAGCAGGTTACAGAGGCAGGCTTTTCTAACCAAAACAATAAACGGCCACTTTCTGACTTTACCACAGTACCGTTACAGTACGTGGAGGCCCTGCAACACGTTAGTCCTGCGATTCCAGATACAGAGATAAAATGCAAAAATTTAATTGACAGGCTTTACATCTAATATTATCGATCTTCTGCTTAGCACACTGGGCACATCTGCCTCGCCCATCATCTAGCTGAGGCATGTGGGCATTCAGAGCATAAGAAACAATTGGTGGAAGAATCTTCTTGCGGTAATTGGAGGGAGCTTCCCTAGTACGGCTGCAGAAGTTTCCAATAGACACTGTTCGAGATTAAGTTTATCCACGAAGCTAAGGAAAATCAACTACTTTCGCTAAGAAAGATTTTCCTTAGCTGAGATGGTCTATTCATAGTGGGCTATTTTACTTGTATGGAGCAGATTTGGGGTTTTTGACCGGTGAAAAAACTAGCCTTTAAAAGTACCCTGAAATTTTGCATGTATATACTACTCGTCGAGGCGCATCGTGTGGGATGGGTCTCATATCCAGGAAAAATCTGGTTTCCATGGCAACGGACTTAGAAAAAAGTCTATGTATTTCAAGTCAATATTTAAAACTCTATTTGTAGGAAAACTATAATATTAAACGATAAAACAAAGGAAGGACTGTCAGCCACAGGTATGAAAAAATAGTAGGTAATTAGGCCTAGCAGACGTTTCTGACTGGCTTACGAAACGTCTGCTAGGCCTAATTACTTACTATTTTTTCATACCTGTGGCTGACAGTCCTTCCTTTGTTTTATCGTTTAATATTTACTCGCCACATTCCCCAACATGAATTTTAATTCAAAACTATAATAGATACGAGAAAGGCATTTCCTAAAGTAAATGCAACCACGAAGCTAAGGAAAATTAAACAAACGGCCACACTTTGGTTCGTTGCTTATAGCCTAGTTTAGTAGCAATTGCCAATAATTTACTTCTATTCCCATGGAAACTAGAGTTCTCTGGAACTGTGGGTTTTACCTTTGAAAAAAGATTCAGTCCAGATTGTGGTTCAGATTATAACACATATACCGAGTTTCAGAAACTATTGTAGTTTATGTCCAAATTACCGATTTTCTATCAAAATGCATCTGTTTGCAGTGGTTGTCATGGAAACTGAAAAATATAATAATGTAATTCGGATGCAGAATAAGTCATATAGTGGGGGTAGGTCTTGGTCCCAAGTCATAATACTATTAACTTGTGCTTCAAATTATCATTTTATAAATAGTAACATCTGTTTAGTCTTGTTGCTATGGTAACTGTACTTTCTAATTAACCTCAAACGGCTTGGATGGATATGGAAATTATAGATGAGTTACAAAACCCCAAGTTTATATATATTACAGTTTTGCTAGAAATAGAGTTATCAATATAGACTTGAATGATATAGAGTTTAATAAACTACAGTTACCATGGTAACTAAATTTCTGGAATGATTTAAGTTTCACTAAAAGTTCCAACTAGTGGTGCAGATAACACATACCCAGTTTTGTAAAATTTTATCGCGAAGTCTATGTACAAATGAATAATTTTTCTATAAAAACATCTGTTTTCGGCGGTTGTCATGGTAACTGAAAAATAGAACAATGTAATTCGGATGCAGAATAAGTTATATAGTGGGGGTAGGGGTTGGTCTCAAGTCATAACACCTTGCCCTTAGGCCTCAAATTAACATTTTATAAATTTTAACATCTGTTTATCCCGGTTGCCAAGGTAACTGGATTTTCTATTTAGCCTCAATCTGATCTGCTATGGACCTTATAGTTGTGTTGCAAAACCCCAAGTTTATATCTATTATAGTTTTCCTACAAATAGAGTTATAAATATTGACTTGAAATACATTGACTTTTTTTGAAGTCCGTTGCCATGGAAACCAGATTTTTCCTGGATATGAGACCCATCCCACAGGATGCGCCTCGACGAGTAGTATATACATGCAAAATTTCAGGGTACTTTTAAAGGCTAGTTTTTTCCGGAATCAAAAAAACCCAAATCTGCCTCACACAAGTAAAATAGCCCACTATGAATAGACCATCTCAGCTAAGGAAAATCTTTCTTAGCGAAAGTAGTTGATTTTCCTTAGCTTCGTGGATAAACTTGGGGTTTCTCAACACAACTATAAGGTCCATAGCAGAGCCGATTGAGGTTAAAGAGAAATTCCAGTTACCTTGGCAACAGGGCTAAACAGATGTTAAAATTTATAAAATGTTAATTTGAAGCCCTAAGGTTAAGGTGTTATGACTTGGGACCAACCCCTACCCCCACTATATAACTTATTCTGCGTCCGAATTTGATTGTTCTATTTTGCAGTTATCATGACAACCGCTGAAAACAGATGTTTTTATACAAAAATAACTCATTTGGACATAGACTTCACGATAAACTTTTACGAAACTGGGTATGTGTTATCTGGACCACTAGTTGGAACTTTTAGTGAAACTCAAAACATTCCAGAAATATCTAGCTACCATGGTAACTAGTTTATTAAAGTCTATATTGTTCAAGTCTATATTCATAACTCTATTTGTAGCAAAATTGTAATATATATAAACTTGAGGTTTTGCAACTCATCTATAAGGTCCATATCCAAGCCGTTCGAGGTTAATTTCAAAAATCCAGTTACCATAGCAACAGACTAAACATATGTTAATATTTATAAAATGATAATTTGAAGCACAAGTTAATAGTATTATGACTTGGGACTAACCCCTACCCCCACAATATGACTTATTCTGCATCCGAATTACATTGTTCTATTTTTCAGTTTCCATGACAACCACTGCAAACATATGCAATTTGATGGAAAATCGGTAATTTGGACATAAACTACAATATTTTCTGAAACTCAGTATATGTGTTATCTGAACCACAATCTGTACTGAATTTTTTTTCAAAGGTTAAAGCAACAGTTGCAGAGAACTCTAGTTTCCATGTGAATAGAAGTTAATTATTGGCAAATGCTAATAAACTAGGCTAAGCAACGAACCAAAGTGTGGCCGTTTGTTTAATTTTCCTTAGCTTCGTGGTTGCATTTCCTTTAGGAAATGCCTTTCTAGTCCACGAAGCTAAGGAAAATCAACTACTTTCGCTAAGAAAGATTTTCCTTAGCTGAGATGGTCTATTCATAGTGGGCTGTTTTACTTGTATGGAGCAGATTTAGTGTTTTCTGATAGGTGAAAAAACTAGCCTTTAAAAGTACCCTGAAATTTTGCATGTATATACAACTCATCAAGGCGCGTCGTGTGGGATGGGTCTCATATCCAGGAAAAATCTGGTTTCCATGGCAACGGACTTAGAAAAAAGTCTATGTATTTCAAGTCAATATTTGTAACTCTATTTGTAGGAAAACTATAATACATATAAACTTGGGGTTTCTCAACACAACTATAAGGTCCATAGCAGAGCCAATTGAGGTTAAATAGAAAATCCAGTTACCTTGGCAACCGGGCTAAACAGATGTTAAAATTTTTAAAATGTTAATTTGAAGCCTAAGGTTAAGGTGTGATGACTTGGGACCAATCCCTACCCCCACTATATAACTTATTCTGCGTCCTAATTTGATTGTTCTATTTTGCAGTTACCATGACAACCGCTGAAAACAGATGTTTTTATACAACAATTATTCATTTGGACATAGACTTCACGATAAAATTTTACAAAACTGGGTATGTGTTATCTGGACCACTAGTTGGAACTTTTAGTGAAACTCAAAACATTCCAGAAATATCTAGTTACCATGGTAACTGGAGCTTATTAAAGTCAATATCATTCAAGTCTATATTTTTAACTCTTGTTTGTAGGAAAACTGTATTAGATATAAATATTGGGTTTCCCAACTCAACTATAAGGAAGGTCCTTAGAGGAGCCAATTGTGGTTAATTAGAAAATCCAGTTACCTTGGTAACCAGGCTAAACAGATGTTATAATTTAAAAAATTATAATTAGAAACACATAATCAGAAATTAGTCTATATTTTTAACTCTTGTTTGTAGGAAAACTGTATTAGATATAAATATTGGGTTTCCCAACTCAACTATAAGGAAGGTCCTTAGAGGAGCCAATTGTGGTTAATTAGAAAATCCAGTTACCTTGGTAACCAGGCTAAACAGATGTTATAATTTAAAAAATTATAATTAGAAACACAAGTTAAAGGCATTATGACTTGGGACCAACCCCCACCACCATAATATCACTTATTCTGCATCCAATCTACGTTGTTCTATTTGCCAGTTACCTTGACAACCACTGCAAACAGACTTTTTAACAAATTAATAATTAATTTTGCACATAAACTACTCAATGAAGCTTCCTTGAAGTCGATGTGTAACCTGGAACCACAAACTAGATCTTAATGTAAAACTCAGCATTTCTAGAAAAGTCCAGTTACCTTGGCAATACCGGGAATTCTTTTAACTCGGTAAATCAATGAACTGATGAGTCAAAGAGTGTCTAATTTTCCTTAGCTTCGTGGTTGCATTTCCTTTAGGAAATGCCTTTCTAGTATTAATCGTAAATGAAACCGGAACATGGACTTTCGATACAACTCGTAGCTGGCCTTCATCTGATCACAGAGATCTACCCCACTCACGACTTGGTTGTAGACTTGGACTGATTTTAGACAATGTATCCACGAAGCTAAGGAAAATCAACTACTTTCGCTAAGAAAGATTTTCCTTAGCTGAGATGGTCTATTCATAGTGGGCTATTTTACTTGTGTGAGGCAGATTTGGTTTTTTTTGATTCCGGAAAAAACTAACCTTTAAAAGTACCCTGAAATTTTGCATGTATATACTACTCGTCGAGGCGCATCTTTTGGGCCGGGTCTCATATCCAGGAAAAATCTGGTTTCCATGGCAACGGTCTTCAAAAAAAGTCTATGTATTTCAAGTCAATATTTATAACTCTATTTGTAGGAAAACTATAATAGATATAAACTTGGGGTTTCTCAACTCAACTATAAGGTCCATAGCAGAGCCGATTGAGGTTAAATAGAAATTCCAGTTACCTTGTCAACCGGGCTAAACAGATGTTAAAATTTATAAAATGTTAATTTGAAGTCTAAGGGCAAGGTGTTATGACTTGGGACCAACCCCTACCCCCACTATATAACTTATTCTGCGTCCGAATTTGATTGTTCTATTTTGTAGTTACCATGACAACCGCTGAAAACAGATGTTTTTATACAAAAATTACTCATTTGGACATACTGTAGTCTTCGCGATAAAATTTTACGAAACTGGGAATGTGTTATCTGGACCACTACAGTTGGAACTTTTAGTGAAACTCAAATCATTCCAGAAATATATAGTTACCTTGGTAACTGTATATTAATAAAGTCTATATCATTCAAGTCTATATTCATAACTCTATTTGTAGAAAAACCGCAATAGATATAAACTTGGGGTTTCTCAACTCAACTATAAGGGCCATAGCCGAGCAGATTGAGGTAAATTAAAAAATCCTGATACCATGGCAACCAGGCTAAACAGATGTAAAAGTTTATAAAATTATAATTTGAAGCACAAGTTAATAGTATTATGACTTGGGACCAAGACCTACCCCCATTATCCACGAAGCTAAGGAAAATCAACTACTTTCGCTAAGAAAGATTTTCCTTAGCTGAGATGGTCTATTCATAGTGGGCTATTTTACTTGTGTGAGGCAGATTTGGTTTTTTTTGACCGGTGAAAAAACTAGCCTTTAAAAGTACCCTGAAATTTTGCATGTATATACTACTCGTCGAGGCGCATCTTTTGGGCTGGGTCTCATATCCAGGAAAAATCTGGTTTCCATGGCAACGGACTTAGAAAAAAGTCTATGTATTTCAAGTCAATATTTAAAACTCTATTTGTAGGAAAACTATAATAGATATAAACTTGGGGTTTCTCAACACAACTATAAGGTCCATAGCAGAGCCGATTGAGGTTAAATAGAAAATCCAGTTACCTTGGCAACCGGGCTAGACAGATGTTAAAATTTATAAAATGTTAATTTGAAGCCTAAGGTTAAGGTGTTATGACTTGGGACCAACCCCTACCCCCACTATATAACTTATTCTGCATCCGAATTACATTGTTCTATTTTTCAGTTACCATGACAACCGCTGAAAACAGATGTTTTTATTCAAAACTTAATCATTTGGACATAGACTTCACGATAAAATTTTACAAAACTGGGTGTATTATCTGGACCACTAGTTGGAACTTTTAGTGAAACTTAAATTATTCCAGAAATTTAGTTACCACGGTAACTGTAGTTTATTAAACTCTATATCATTCAAATCTATATTGATAACTCTATTTGTAGCAAAACTGTATTGTATTTAAACTTGGGGTTTTGCAACTCATCTATAAGGTCCATATACAAGCCGTTTGAGGTTAATTAGAAAATACAGTTACCATAGCAACAAGTCTAAACAGATGTTAAAATTTATAAAATGATAATTTAAAGCACAAGTTAATAGTATTATGACTTGGGACTAACCCCTACCCCCACTATATGACTTATTCTGCATCCGAATTACATTGTTCTATTTTTCAGTTTCCATGACAACCACTGCAAACAGATGCATTTTGATAGAAAATCGGTAATTTGGACATAAACTACAATATTTTCGGAAACTCAGTATATGTGTTATCTGAACCACAATCTGTACTGAATTTTTTTTCAAAGGTTAAAGCAACAGTTCCAGAGAACTTGTACGCGCTTTTGAAGACCTTTAGCAGTTTAACCTGCCAAATTTTATATGTCTTTTAGTTAATTAAAACCACTTTAGCATACGACAATAATTTATGCTAATACGCAAAACATTAGCCGAAGTCAGCCCATGCGCGATCATTCACCCGATGGATCTACACCCGGGAGACTGAATTCGGATGCTTGAATTGGATTATTACAGTGTAAGGTTGCAGTGTATACCTAATATATTATTCGATAGATCGTTAATAATTAATCTCTGACAGATATTATTGGCTTTCGGGAAATATTAACAGTTCCTTTAGGACGTGGCGCTTTATCTATTTAAACAGAACTAAGACTTATACTAAACGCAACGATACTGCTTATGATTAAAGTATAAAGCGTATTCTTTAGGAAATACTTTGTTACCAATCTCAATCATACACACTATTCTGCCGACAGTCAGTACATTTGATCACACATAAAGAGAGCAGTAATTGACTCACGTAGGGTCTGCTAAATAACATTGGATTCAATACACACCACATTAATATAAATCGCAATTGTTATGTATAGCCGGTCTCTCTAACCTGTAGTGTTATCAAGAAAATTGGGAATTGGGTGATTTATCCGTATTATCCAAATAGCAATATTTCCATCAACAAATATGTACAATTAATAACTGACGGTAAAATAACAGTACAAACAATATGATTAATGCAATTAAATTAAGTGAGTTAATGCTGTCTTTCGATTTGATTGATTAATTAATTAAGATTTGTTTCGTTAGGTAACAGTTTATACTTTCGATAATTCAAGCAGTTTACGGTACAGCAGTATCTATCCAAAAATGCCGGTGTTTCTGGCTTAGACAGCAATAACAACCAAGTAACAAGAAAAAACAGTAAGACTGAACACTCTCCTTATGATCGGCAGGAAAGCTACACGTCGACAGGAAAAACCGCCCTGATTGGCCCAAGCCAAACAAAGAACCACGCGGCCAATGGCTGTTTCCATGTCAGCAACCAGCTGCTAGATGTCGTAATATGAATCATCACGGCTAAGCTGTGAAAGGTGGTTGGTGCATTACAAGTTTTTTGTCTTACCATGTCCACTAAAACACGTATATAGCAGAATTACTTTTATGTCCGTTAAAACCCCTGTAAAGGTACCTTGCGGGCGAGGGGAATATATATACAGCTAGAAAACCTTTTTTAGAGTATTCCAGCGCCTGGGGGGGAACTGGCCAGCAAAGGCAAACGTATCAGTTATCCCACAAAAGCTTTTACACCGCTCCCAGAAAATGGGATTTAAGTCTATAAAATATACAAAATCACAGTTTCTAAAATACAAAAATACTCTAAACAGTTAGTCTTTCTTGCGCGGACGGCGTTTACGCAGTTTTTTGAAGCTAGCAAGAGTCCTTTTCTCTTTGGGGCGAGCCACTTTACTAGGAGGGCTATAACTCCTGGGTGAAGGGTGCAATATGATTGCATCAGAAGGTATGGGATTGCGATCGGTATATCCGCCGGTCGAAGTACCGGGTTGATTAACATCAACGTCCGGGGAGAGGGGTCTAACGGCTTTGAGAGCTCGTTTCAAGACAGCCGCTCTTACGGGTCCTTTACGAGTGGTCTGAACGAGGGCCGTGGGTGGACCATAGGCAGTTAGAAACTTCCTTGGTTTAATGGTTCTTTCTAACTCACGTTCGCGGGCTCGATACTCATAAGGCCGTCGATATACTTCTTGTAACTCAGGGTGTGAGTTGACGAATAAGTCTCCATAGGCAGGGTCTTGACGGATAAAGTTTATTAAGTTGTAAGACTGGATGTCACTCGGATTAATGCTCCTGAGGAATTTGCGTACATATTTGGTTGAAATACATTCTCCAACGCGTTTCAATAGTTCATAACTTGATAGGCGCGATTTCTGCTCGACGGAGGCAAACAAATATGGATGGAACGCATAAACTCCTTCGTAGGCGCGTCCGGGATAATAGCGATGGCGTGAGTCACAATGTAAATCAGCGTTCGCTTCCCAAGCTCTGATATAACGTAGTACAATCATTTCATCTACGCTCTCTAAATCATGGTTAAAGGGACAATCAAAGCTGGCGTGTCCTTTTAATTGACAATGATGGCATTGAGTCATAAATTGGGGGCAGACGGCAAAAATGTGCAAATTATTAAGCCGACAATATGCACAATAGATTTCCATCGACGGTTGCTCGTGGAAATAGGAACAAAGATCGTTGGTGTCCATAGACGTAATATGGTCTCTCGATGCGCACAGCCGACAACGTTGTCGAGAAACATAATTGGCATGGCGATAATCATACGCAGTAAGACACTGAGGACCTTGATACCATTCCAATATGTAGTCGCTATCGCTACTCCGAGACGTGGGAGGCTGAATCTCCTCAGATTCTAGACATATTGGTTCGTCTTCCCAGTCTGTTACGAATAGAATTTTCGTGATCTATTCTCGGTTTATCGTTACGACGCCGCTGGGTATGATATTTAAATAGAACCATTTCCCCTTCGGTGTCTACATCGTCCGTATCATGTAAATCGATAGGATGGCCGGTAGTTAAGAAGTCCATATACGTACCATTACGATGCGTATAGCGAGCGGTTAATTTTCGATAGTCCAATTCACGCGTAAGTTGCTCTTGGGACATCGGCGGTTCGATATAACGACCATCGTCCTCCGTAATAGTCGGATCGGCTTCACCGCGTATCAAGCTATCCACAAACGCTTGTAAAGGTAGAGTATATCGCTCTCTAATACCAAGGTCATCTTCTATCAATTCCGTCATATCTGCTATCTGAGTTTGTTAATATCAATATAAGTTAATATTTTAGGTAAGCGGGCGTCGCTTCCTACTAGGCCTTTTGCCCCCGGACAGTGGGTTTCTCAGCGCCGATGTACCGCTGTCGCAGTGTTTACGCCAACATGTAGCACAGCACGACAACGATAACCGGCACAAGTCCCACCACTGTCCGTCCCAAAGGCTTGAATCCACTTGAGGTTATCTCGGTAGAGTTAAGGCTATTTTACAATTGCGATTAGCTACTGTAAACACACTTTAGTAGTAACATTCACCTATAAACGCACAAATTCCATACAATCATTACTTACTGCACACATGCATACCATTTGTCCGTTAGTCAGTGTCTTCCAGAATGTCACGTTATTACTATGTATCCTTGGATACTAATAGTGCGTTATGTATACTCTTATGCTACGCAATGGGGCAAGCTTTTATTTGTCCTTTAACTTGTTTCTAATTCTAGCGTGGGTGTTGCCATGGTGACATTATGGAAAACTAGCGGTAGAATTAGGGCAATCCTCATGCATACAGATCTGGGATGTTATTTAATAGTAATTCTTTAATTGTCAATATCCTCTTTATGCATGATTTTATAAATTTTATCGGCTATTGACTATATGTTGGAGATTCTCACACTCTAGTACACTCAATATGAATCTCCGCTCCCATGATCTATTAATTACTGGAATTTTGGGAATATTATAAATTGTACAAAATGACAATTTATGAAATTCATTTGAATATGAATTTAAATTTATTCCCGTGAATTTTATTATTTGATATTAAATTGACATAAATTTTATTCCAGAGCATATCTGGGGGCTTAGGATCCTTAATTCTATAAAATAGTTCTTCTAAGAATATCGGTAAATACTGCGATATCTTAATTGACTAGAAATTTTAAAGGATCGGGATTTTGCAGATTTTAATAAAATATTAAATTAATATTTAGGATGGGCACCGATTTATTCCAGAACTTGTCTGGGGACGTTAACCACTGATTCTAGAATTTGTCTTTCAAGTGTATCGGTGGGTGCCACGATATCTTAATCGACTAGAATTACAGATGGTCAAAATTTTAACAGATTTATTTGCGATTGACGCTACTGTTAGAGGGACATCACGCTACTATATGTATTATTTGTTATAAGGTAGAAGAGCAATATCGCACGAAGCAATGTCAGTGTGAAGAGGCAAGTCGTTTCCAAGGTCTACCCAGAGCTTGGTTTAGCCGAGACACGAGGATCTGAACTTTGCATTCCTAATACTCTGCCTACCAATAATACTTAAATATAGTAGTGGCTTTACCGTACTTTAAAAAGTACTGACATGTCATCTTACTATAGTCTCGCATTTATAATATAATACGGACAGTAAGGAAAGAGAAATAATTACTTCTTGCCGTCGCATTAAATATATATTATAAGTAATTATGTACGTAATAAACACTAATATATTGCACTAATCTACTAACATTCTAAAATAACATTTTACTAAATAAAATTAAATAAAAACGATTATAATAAAGTACATAATGATACATACATAAATATAAAATAAAAACAAATATAAAATGATATAGTCACACGCCCACTCCATATGTTATTACGTTATGGAGTCCCTAGATATTTGTCGGATTAGGGAAGTGGTCGTAGGAAGAGTATCTTGCCTTCCATAGTTTCCGGACAGTTTTCGGTCTCTTTCCAGTAAACATAAACGACTAGCTGGGCGATTGAGTGGTTGTGTTAGTTTCTCCGCTCCCTTGGCCTGTTTACTCTCCGCCGTGGTAAGATGAGGAGGCCATTCTTCTTCTTCTTTACTTAAGAAGTCGGATCCACCTAACCAGCCTGGAGTATCTATCAGTTCTTGAGGAGTTGCTCCTCTGGAAGCGATGTCGGCTGGATTAATCGTCCCAAGGCAATGTCTCCATTGATCTACATTGGAGTTAATATCGTCATTATCTGAGGAGTATGGTGTTCCCTCAGTTGGGTCGTCCACATCACTGCTCTCCACTTCCCCCTTTACTTGGTATACCTGTTGTTGAGGTAATCTCTCTTTGAGAGTTCTACGGGAAGGGCCAGTGAAGTACCAACCTACTCTAGTTCTTACCGCATAGGTTTGTAGTGGCTGTGGTTGAGCAGGCCGTTTCTCTAATGGCTCGAGCGCCTCATGCGCGTTTTGGCCGATAAGTATTTGCACTCCAGGATAATCTGTCTGGAATCGAGGTATCTTAAGATGTTGGACGCTCTCATCTTCGTCCCAATTATAAAGGTCTGCTTGAGTAGTAGCAAAGTTCTTTATAGCCACCATTTTTACTGACCTTACCGCTTGTGTTCCTAACTTATCCTGGGGGGTGGACAACACACCTACATAGTAATCTGCCGTCAGGGTAGATTTCCAAACCTGCATAATTCCTGACATATTCAATTTAGTCCGGAACTTGGGTTGTCCAGCAAAGATATCTTCGGCTAGTTCTTGATCGATGAATGTTCCTGTGCTGCCGGAGTCCAGGAGGGCGTTCACTATGTAGCTCTTGTTAAGACCGTGAACTCTTACCTGAACTACAGGAAATTCTCTAATTCCTACGTTGGAAGCTGGAGCTTTCCAAGATGGTTGTTTGGCGAAAGTAGTTTGGGGAAACTCCTCGTTGATGTCTTTTTCGTAAGTAAGTGCTCGATACACTGCGGTATTTATTAGATAACAGGATTCGTTGGCATCGGAGAATTCGTCTGTATAGAATCCTTCCCACTCAGAACCTTGGTCAGTGTCGTTCACATCACTGAATTGGACATGTAGTTCGGGCTCACTTACCTGACTCTGGTTGTCTCGTTCGAATTCACTGTGTAACAAGACGTGATGTTTCGCGCCACACTTTTCACACTTTATGTCGGAGTAACAGGTTCGCCGTTGGTGTCCTGATCTGAGGCAATTATAGCATAACCGCTTATTCCACAGGACTGTACGTCTGTCTACAGGGGATTTCTTTAGAAATTCAGCACACGCACTCAAACGGTGAGGCCCGTCGCACAGCGCACATTTTGGTTTGATGTTACTCACCTTAACTTGGTTAACGTTATGCACTCTCGTTCTTTCTTCGGGCTTTCTTCCGTGAATTCTCTTAGGAGACGTAGGAGGAGTTGTTGTTACCTGTTCTCTCCTGTCACTGGTTCGAGACTTGTATTTACTTACGTCTTTATAGGTCTTGTTGTCATAGTAAGATTTTGCTGTGTCTTTCCCGCTGTCCTCTTCTTGAGAAGCTTGGCTTTCGCCGTCGTCAGTATAACACACTGGTATTATCCTTCTCCTAGAATCGGGTTTCTCACTTACCTTATTTTCCGATGTTTTCTCTCTGGCCTGCCTTATGAGTTGTAATTTTACTTCACTATCTAAGAAAGACATGAGATCAGCCATGGTAGGACTTCGTCGTTGTTGTTCATTCATGTACAACACTTTCTTGTCCCAGCGTGTACATACTCCACCCTTTGGTAAAGTAGAGACTACGGCTCCAATAACCATGGAACTCTGATATTCATGCGACTTACCTAACCAGTCCAGTTGTCTACAGATCTCTTGAATTTCATCGGAAAACTCTATAATCTCGCTACTAAGGAAGTGTCGGGGGGCTACTAACTTTGTATACAAATACTTAGCTATGTTATCTTTATTACCATACCTGATGTTTAATGTATCCCAAACTTGTCTTAATCCATCTGGATGTCCAATAAACTTTAACGCCATTAACTTGGGAGGTCCTTCCAAACACTTGATGAGGAATCTAAGTTTCTCTCCGTTAGATAGTACAGAGTTCTGTATGCTATCTTTGTAATATTCGTTGAAAGGTAACCATTTCATCTCATCCCCATTGAATTTGACGATCTCTCCCACTTTGACCGCTTGGCGGGCTTCTGTTCTAGCCATCTGACGCGTAAAGCTTTCTTGGGCCATCGTGTTATTTAATATCGAGTTATCGGTATACAAATTTCTCGGATCATTATCAGGTCTATAGGGAATATCATTAATAACAGGTCTATAATCACCCTTAATAGGGTTTGCTATAGGAGTTTCAACTTCACTAGCAGTATAGATGCGTGTAGGCTCCACACCTTGCGCATGTGATACTTCAGACCTAACGGGTTGACTCAATGTTACCGGGGGCATTGGTATGCCTTTTTGTATATTGACTAATTTGTCGCGTTCTAGCGCGATACTTTGCTGCACTTCTTGCAACTCTGCTCTACTTTCCCTCACTGTTCCCTTAAGTTGGTGGACAGTCTCCTGCATCTGTCCTAGCAGAAGATTCATCCCCCGCCGTCCCTCTTCCACCCACTCAACCGCCGAAGCGGGAGTCGCCAACATAGTAGCGGGCTGACGCGGGACGACGGGAGACAAATTATTGATTTCTCTCTCTGCTATCTGGACAGGGGTATTGGAATGGACTGTTCCACCGGGTACAGGCAGTGTAGTGCTATGTAAAGGGAATTTAGAGTTAAGCTCTGGAAGTGTAGGGGTCTCTAGCACAGAAGTGACTTTGGGAACTACAGGCCTAATTATTTCAGGTTCATCGACTATAGTAGGGAGTCTTTTGACCTGGATAAATTGTTCTATGGGTTCTGCACTACCTAAGTCTGTGCTAGTTAGCTGTCTTTTAACAGCTGGGGGCAAATCAGGCAATTTACGACGGTAATATGTTTTTCTACGCCTACTTAGATGAGATCTATTTCCTCCGCCTTCAGGATCGGTAGTATCACCTTCCTCCGAGGATGTGTATCCTTGGCGCTTGGGAGTAGATTTTCTCATCATCTGCATTTGATTAGCAGTGAACTGTTTATTTATACTGTCTTGTGTCTCTTGCAGATTTTCCAACTCCAGTTGGGTAGTCTGCTCAGATGCTCTCCTTTCTACTTCTGCCACTGCCTTCGCTGCCTTTCTTTCGGCTTCTGCTTCCGCCGCCTTTTTCTTTCTTTCGGCTTCTGCTTCTTTTCTTTCGGCTTCTGCTTCTTTTCTTTCTGCTTCTGCTTCCGCTGCTCTTGCCTTTCTTTCGGCTTCTGCTTCTGCCATAACCGCCGCCATATCCGCCGCCTTTTGTTCCTCTATCCTTCTTTTCTTTATTTGTTCTTCTCGGACTCTAGTGAGGCGGAGTTTTTCATCACATTCAGCTTGGTTTGCAGCTAACATTTCGGCATCGATTGAGTCTAACACAAGCTTGGTTCCTTCACTATTAGGGGAAAGTCCATGTAGCCGTCTCCTCAACTCTTCGTCTCCTAGGAATCGCTGATAGTCGGACAAATAAATGTCGATAGCGTCTCTAGTTCGCGGTTTCTCGGCGGCCTCTTCGCTTTCCTCTTGAGCAAGGGTGACATCAGTTTGTTCGGAGACATCAGTCGGTTCCTCATAGATTGATCTCTCAGCCAGCTGGGATTTCCACGGGGCTGTTTCCTGTACTTTGAGATCTACTCGATGTAGCCAAGTTTTGACAGCAACCTGCAGCGACGTGTCCTGTCTTCTTTTGGAAGTTTCCTCAAAGGCTGAGAGGATTAGTCGAATGCGTAGAGTTCTTTCGCGTATTTGATATAGCAGTTCTTCCTGCTCTTGAGGTCCGTGAGGTTGTCGAAACAGTTGTTCCTCCAATCGCTCCAAGGATCCGAAGAATCCCTGCACATATCCTGCTGCCGACCTCTTCCAAACAGCTGGATCCATTGTATCTTTTGCCACTCCCACCCGTATGCTAAGTGATTTTTTTGTGCGCCGAACGCGACGCGGCGCAGAAAAAATTGTGCGCCTGCGCAGTCGAAAACAGTGCAAAATCCGCGTGCGCAGCAAAAAAAACTGCGCGAGATTGGCGCGCGCAGCAGAAATTCTGCGCGAGATTGGCGCGCACAGCAGAAATACTGCGCGAAATCTCCTACCTACCTGCCTGCCTACTGCTGTACTGGCCTAAAGCACACCAAGCAGCCAAGTAGCAAGTAGGAGGCTTATTATTTCAGTATTTCTTACAGTCTTATCTGTATTGTCATTACCCTGTTACCTTACCGGTAGTCAGCAGACTGCCAGGGGTAGCGGCAGAGCGGGTAGGTCAGTAGGTCTACTTACCGGTCTGCCGGTACTGACTTAGTGCTGTAGTGCAAGTCCAGAAGTCTGAGCCGTGCTATCAATTTTCTGCGCCTGCGCCTGTCGCGCCGCGCTCTAAATTTTCTGTGCCTGCGCGCTGTGCGGCGCTGCGCGGCGCTGCGCTCTCAATTTTCTGCGCCTGCTCCAAATTATGGAAAAAATTGTGCGCCGAACGCGTTCGGCGTACATGCCCTACTTAGCAGAATGGCACTCCCATCCTGTGTATATCTTCCCAAGTAGCCTCGGACATATCAAACGGAAGTCCGAGTACGGGAAAGTTCCATTGTGATTCAACAATAGATCTCAATTCTTCCCTGGCGTATCCCGCGTAATTATCTTGGGTCGCTTGCTTATTCTTCGCCCAGTCGGTTTGATGTTCTTCCACCGCAATGAGTATAGTAGTCAGCACTGCAGCAGGAAGAGTAAGAAGGGGGTCCGAGTAGACTGTATCAGCCATCTGCACTCCATGTTCGGGAGTCAACTCTACAGTATCCGAACTGCTGGAGCTATCAGGTCTCTGGGAAGTAGGTTCTTGACCAAGATGTTGCTGCGATAGGACAGCTGCCTCTTGGTCCCGTTTTACCTGTGCCCGAGTGCCTATGATGGACCTATGGTGGACTAGCCTAGGGTCTGATACTACTGGAGGGATGACCTTTTTTACAGTAGGAGGTGAGCCGAATTTCTCTTTTATTCGCTCCACACTCCTATCTGAATCACAGATAGTGGTCTCGATCAGACTGTCCGACAGGTTTTGCTGAGTGTCAGACATGTTTAGTTATACAGTTGAATGTCTACTACTATAATCTCAGTTAAAGCAAATCGAGTAATTCAGTATGACCGCAAGCCTAGCGATTTATTACCGGTACCGTTACTCAGTGGAACGTGATATATATACAATATATTAGAATACCGGTATGCTTATAATATATAAGTATTATTACAGACTAGATTTGTCACAGAGTACCGGTATATAATTTTAGCACAAATATATATATATATATATAGTAGGCCTATAATGAATACCGGTATACAGCTTACACTTATAGTATGTAAGTATAATTATGAACTAGAATTAATTACAGAGTACCGGTATGATTTCCGCTCAAATATATAGAGATAAATATAATAAGCCTATAATGAGTACCGGTATGTCAATTATTTTAGGATATTTGAATCTCTGAATATTTTAGGGCTACTTGGTTACTTTAACCCTTTCCGGCCGACTGTATATTTTTGTATACACTGAATTTATTTCACTACGAATTGCATAATTTTAACTAATTATAGTTGGTTTCATCCAATTGAGGCACTATCACACTTCCTTTACTTATAAATTACCGATTCTGATTGGATAATTGTAGTAGAAGGCTTCAATGAACGATTTTAGATGCTGTGTTTTCAGGTATTGACATGATGACTAGCTGGCATAGGAAAGATGGTTATTTAAATGCTTTGGCAAAGCGAAATTGAGAATTTTGATTGGGTATTCCAAAGATGGATTGTCAAATGAGATAATAATACTTCCAGGATAAACTTTACAGTACAGGTAGGCTGGTAGTGTTATTGATAAACCACTGTATACATTTGTCTACATTAGGTTTATAAAGTTGGGGAGTAGAAGTGGTGCAGCCACAGTTGTGGAGTAGATGTGGTGCAGCACAGTTGGGGAGTAGATGTGATTCAGCCACCGTTTGTGTGATGTGGTGCTTCCACCATTGGGGTGTGTGTAGGCCTAGATGTGGTGCAGCCACCATGGGGAGTAGATCTTGACCATAGGATAGTAGAGGTGATGCAGCCACCATTGTGGATAGATGTGGTGCAGTCGCCATTGGAGAGTAGATGTGGAACAGCCTCCATTGGGGAGTAGATGTGGCGTAGCCACCATAGGGGTGTAGATGTTGACCATTGGGCCTTGGGAGTAGATGTGATGCAGCCACTATTGGGGAGTAGATGTGGTACATCCACCACCGTAGGGGTGTAGATATGGTGCAGCCACCATTGGAGAGTAAATCTGGCGCACCCACCATTGGGGAGTGGATGTGGTGCAGCCACCATTGGGGAGTAGATGTGGTGCAGCCACCATTAGGGAGTAGATGCTGACCATTGATGAGTAGATGTGGTGCAGCCACCATAGTGGAGTAGATGTTAACCATTGGGCCTTGGTAGTAGATGTGATTCAGCCATCATTGGGGAGTAGATGTGGTGCAGCCACCATTGATGAGTAGATGTGGTGCAGCCACCATTGGGGAGTAGATGCTGACCATTGATGAGTAGATGTGGTGCAGCCACCATAGTGGAGTAGATGCTGAGCATTGATGAGTAGATGTGGTGTAGCCACCATATGGAGAAAATGTTGACCATTGGGGAGTAGATGTGGTGTAGCCACCATATGGAGTAGATGTTAACCATTGGGCCATGGGAGTAGATATGATTCAGCCACCATTGGGGACTAGATGTGGTGCAGCCACCACCGTTGCGGAGTAGATGTTGTACACCCACAGTAAACAGGCAGGGCAGATAGACATACAAACAGTTGAAAAAAGTTAGTCGAAACTGTTTTTTTCAAACTTGAACAAAACTGACAGAAAAAAACATTCACTGTATAATTCTTCATTTTATGTTTTTTTGTCGCACTGTGTTGCTTTTAAACAACGTGTGTTGTGAAAACACACAAAATTATAAAATTTTGGCATTTTTGCAAATTTCAAAGTATTGACAGCTTTTCATTCCGAAAAAACATAATTTAAATTTTTTTCATTAAAATTGCCTGCTTGTTGCATGTTTTGTTTATTCTCTATATTAAATATATATATATAGAATTTACTTACTATAAGATGTATGTATGTAAGTAAGTACGTACAATCTAGAGTTCGTATACAAAAGTATACATTGGGAACATGTTTCATATACCTAACGTATACTTTTGTATACAATAAAAAAAACAACATTGGAAATAATTTTTTGAAAATTTTTTCATCGAAAATTATTATTTGGTGTATAATTAACCCATTAACAAGACCAACCAATTTTTTTTCCTAAATTAAATTAATTCAGGCCGGAAAGGGTTAACTTACTTTATTACCGCTATTTAAGCAGTAGTCCAACTGACAGTGAGACCTAGTTTTGTATGGCAGGCCTACTATTTATAAATCGTTTGAGTTGATTTATAATAGATATATACCCGTTATATGGGTTTTTTGTCAATATTTGAAATAAATGTTATTATTTCTGGGGAAGTCACTACACAGAAGCTGAGCGCTCTCAGTGAAGTGTTATTATTTGACACTAAAACTGATAATTCTAATTTACCTAAGTTACTTAATACTACAAATTACTTACAATACGGGTGAGATCAATTCTCTAATTAAACACAACAAAATATTACGTACGAAATTTTTAGGGTAATTTTACAGGAAGTCTACAAACCAGTCCAACAAAGAGTTAGATTTCTGGCTATTACAAAGGACAGGGTACTACGGTATTTGAAATAATAAGTAGTAGTAAATATATTGTACTGTCCAGATAGGAAAATACCACCGCCTGACGACCTATAACCGTATCGCTATAGGTACTACGTTATGTATCACGGATTGTTCCTACCCAGAAGCTAATAGAGCTAACGAATGTGCCTATCAACCACTTTACAACACAAATATACTGCCTACACTAATTACTTCGGATAGCACTGTACACTAAACCCTAAATTAGGTACAAGTACCGGTATAACAAATAATCAGTAGTTAAATATACTTGAACAGTTAAAAGAACCACGGCATCTGCTGGAGTGACCGAAGCACAAAGTCGTCAGTCTTTACCTACGCCAAGCAGCCCTGATGTAGTACCGGGGTTAGTTTAACTATAACGGTATGTATAACAAGCACAATTACTGTAGGAATAAACTTGGGGACATGAATGTTGCGAATAATCGCATAAACTCTGAATAATAAATATTACGCTACCCGTACAGAATACTCAAACAAATACAAACCAAACGCTGGCAGACTACTATCAAGCCTAAACAAACTACTGTATGTGCAGATTCTGAAACTGTTAGTTAGTATGCGTGCTAACACGGTAGTACGACTTACTCTTTAAGAGGGGATTGACCTTACAGTGTTGACTGCCCCAACTTACTAACGGCACTTGATCAGACCAACTCTACACACGCAGCAATCCCTTCAGACCCAAAAATAGCTAGACAACAATCCAGCCTACAAATATTTGAGTAATAACTATTACGGTACCTGAACAGACCACACAAACAAACACAGGCCAAAACACTGGCAGACTACGATCAAGCCTAAATAAACTACAGTATATGCAGACTCTGAAACTGTTAGTTAGTATGCGTGCTAACACGGTAGTACGACTTACTCTTTAAGAGGGGATTGACCTTACAGTTATGACTGCCCCAACTTACTAACGGCACTTTATCAGACAAACTCTACACACGCCGTAATCTCTCCAAACTCAACAACAGTCAGACAGCAGCTCAGCCTACAATTATCTGAACAATCTGAGCAGGGTCACACACGCCTTCTGCTCAATATTAGCCTACTAGGAAATAAAACCGACAGAAATAGGTAAAATCTCAATAAAAATTCAGGGCTGCAGTCCCTGATTAAGTACTAAGACCTACCAGTGTACAATAATCAAATCGAATAATACTAAATGTACTTGTACAGCAGTACCGGTACCGGTGATGACAGTTAGGCCTACTGACCTACAAAGTACCGGTTCAGTTTTACCAGTCACTACGGTAGTTTGCAACCTTATTGCCTACTGCAATAAGATTATAAACTGTTACTGTTCGTCAGAACAGTATTAAACTGTATTTAATGCCTACACTTGCAACCTTATTGCCTACTGCAATAAGATTAATAAACTGTTACTGTTCGTCAGAACAGTATTAATCTGTATTTAATGCCTACACTTGCAACCTTATTGCCTACTGCAATAAGATTTATAAACTGTTACTGTACGCGCTTTTGAAGACCTTTAGCAGTTTAACCTGCCAAATTTTATATGTCTTTTAGTTAATTAAAACCACTTTAGCATATACGACAATAATTTATGCTAATACGCAAAACATTAGCCGAAGTCAGCCCATGCGCGATCATTCACCCGATGGATCTACACCCGGGAGACTGAATTCGGATGCTTGAATTGGATTATTACAGTGTAAGGTTGCAGTGTATACCTAATATATTATTCGATAGATCGTTAATAATTAATCTCTGACAGATATTATTGGCTTTCGGGAAATATTAACAGTTCCTTTAGGACGTGGCGCTTTATCTATTTAAACAGAACTAAGACTTATACTAAACGCAACGATACTGCTTATGATTAAAGTATAAAGCGTATTCTTTAGGAAATACTTTGTTACCAATCTCAATCATACACACTATTCTGCCGACAGTCAGTACATTTGATCACACATAAAGAGAGCAGTAATTGACTCACGTAGGGTCTGCTAAATAACATTGGATTCAATACACACCACATTAATATAAATCGCAATTGTTATGTATAGCCGGTCTCTCTAACCTGTAGTGTTATCAAGAAAATTGGGAATTGGGTGATTTATCCGTATTATCCAAATAGCAATATTTCCATCAACAAATATGTACAATTAATAACTGACGGTAAAATAACAGTACAAACAATATGATTAATGCAATTAAATTAAGTGAGTTAATGCTGTCTTTCGATTTGATTGATTAATTAATTAAGATTTGTTTCGTTAGGTAACAGTTTATACTTTCGATAATTCAAGCAGTTTACGGTACAGCAGTATCTATCCAAAAATGCCGGTGTTTCTGGCTTAGACAGCAATAACAACAAAGTAACAAGAAAAAACAGTAAGACTGAACACTCTCCTTATGATCGGCAGGAAAGCTACACGTCGACAGGAAAAACCGCCCTGATTGGCCCAAGCCAAACAAAGAACCACGCGGCCAATGGCTGTTTCCATGTCAGCAACCAGCTGCTAGATGTCGTAATATGAATCATCACGGCTAAGCTGTGAAAGGTGGTTGGTGCATTACAAGTTTTTTGTCTTACCATGTCCACTAAAACACGTATATAGCAGAATTACTTTTATGTCCGTTAAAACCCCTGTAAAGGTACCTTGCGGGCGAGGGGAATATATATACAGCTAGAAAACCTTTTTTAGAGTATTCCAGCGCCTGGGGGGGAACTGGCCAGCAAAGGCAAACGTATCAGTTATCCCACAAAAGCTTTTACAGAACTCTAGTTTCCATGGGAATAGAAGTTAATTATTGACAATTGCTACTAAACTAGGCTAAGCAACGAACCAAAGTGTGGCCGTTTGTTTAATTTTCCTTAGCTTCGTGGTTGCATTTCCTTTAGGAAATGCCTTTCTAGTATGACTTATTCTGCATCCGAATTACATTGTTCTATTTTTCAGTTTCCATGACAACCACTGCAAACAGATGCATTTTGATCCACGAAGCTAAGGAAAATCAACTACTTTCGCTAAGAAAGATTTTCCTTAGCTGAGATGGTCTATTCATAGTGGGCTATTTTACTTGTATGGGGCAGATTTGTTTTTTTTTGGTCGGGGAAAAAACTAGCCTTTAAAAGTACCCTGAAATTTTGCATGTATATACAACTCATCAAGGCGCGTCGTGTGGGATGGGTCTCATCTCCAGGAAAAATCTGGTTTCCATGGCAACGGACTTAGAAAAAAGTCTATGTATTTCAAGTCAATATTTGTAACTCTATTTGTAGGAAAACTATAATACATATAAACTTGGGGTTTCTCAACACAACTATAAGGTCCATAGCAGAGCCGATTGAGGTTAAATAGAAAATCCAGTTACCTTGGCAACCGGGCTAAACAGATGTTAAAATTTTTAAAATGTTAATTTGAAGCCTAAGGTTAAGGTGTGATGACTTGGGACCAATCCCTACCCCCACTATATAACTTATTCTGCGTCCGAATTTGATTGTTCTATTTTGCAGTTACCTTGACAACCGCTGAAAACAGATGTTTTTATACGAAAATTATTCATTTGTACATAGACTTCACGATAAAATTTTACGAAACTAGGTATGTGTTATCTGGACCACTAGTTGGAACTTTTAGTGAAACTCAAAACATTCCAGAAATATCTAGTTACCATGGTAACTGTAGTTTTTTTAAAGTTATATATCATTCAAGTCTATAATCATAACTCTATTTGGAGAAAAACTGTAATATATATAAACTTGGGGTTTTGCAACTCATCTATAAGGTCCATATACAAGCCGTTCGAAGTTAATTAGAAAATCCATTTACCATAGCAACAAGAGTAAACAGATGTTAAAATTAATAAAATGATAATTTGAAGCACAATTTAATAGTATTATGACTTGGGACCAACACCTACCCCCACTATATGACTTATTCTGCATCCGAATTACATTGTTCTATTTTTCAGTTTCCATGACAACCACTGCAAACAGATGCATTTTGATAGAAAATCTGTAATTTGGACATAAACTACAATATTTTCTGAAACTCGATGTGTTATCTGAAAAACAATCTGGACTGAATCTTTTTTCAAAGGTAAAACCAACAGTTCCAGAGAACTCTAGTTTCCATGGGAATAGAAGTTATTTATTGGCAAATGCTACTAAACTAGGCTAAGCAACGAACCAAATTGTGGCCGTTTGTTTAATTTTCCTTAGCTTCGTGGTTGCATTTCCTTTAGGAAATGCCTTTCTAGTAGAAAATCGGTAATTTGGACATAAACTGCAATATTTTCTGAAACTAGGAAAGTCCACGAAGCTAAGGAAAATCAACTACTTTCGCTAAGAAAGATTTTCCTTAGCTGAGATGGTCTATTCATAGTGGGCTATTTTACTTGTATGGGGCAGATTAGTTTTTTTTTAAGTCCAGCAAAAACTAGCCTTTAAAAGTACCCTGAAATTTTGCATGTATATACTACTCGTCGAGGCGCATCTTTTGGGCTGGGTCTCATATCCAGGAAAAATCTGGTTTCCATGGCAACGGACTTAGAAAAAAGTCTATGTGTTTCAAGTCAATATTTATAACTCTATTTGTAGGAAAACTATAATACATATAAACTTGGGGTTTCTCAACTCAACTATAAGGTCCATAGCAGAGCCGATTGAGGTTCAATAGAAAATCCAGTTGCCTTGGCAACCGGGCTAGACAGATGTTAAAATTTACAAAATGTTAATTTGAAGCCTAAGGAGAAGGTGTTATGTCTTGGGACCAAGCCCTACCCCCACTATATGACTTATTCTGCGTCCGAATTTCATTGTTTAATTTTGCAGTTACCATGACAACCGCTGAAAACAGATGTTTTTATACAAAAATAACTCATTTGGACATAGACTTCGCGATAAAATTTTACGAAACTGGATATGTGTTATCTGGACCATTAGTTGGAACTTTTAGTGAAACTGAAAACATTCCAGAAATATCTTGTTACCATGGTAACTGGAGTTTATTAAAGTCTATATCATTCAAGTCTAAATTCAATACTCTATTTGTAGCAAAATAATGTAATAAATATAAATTTGGGGTTTTGCAACTCATCTGTAAGGTCCATATACAATCCATTCGAGGTTAATTACACAATCCAATTACCATAGCAACAAGACTAAACAGATGTTAAAATTTCTAAAATGATAATTTAAAACACAAGTTAATAGTATTATGACTTGGGACCAAGACCTACCCCCATTATATGACTTATTCTGCATCCGAATTACATTGTTCTATTTTTCAGTTTCCATGACAACCAATGCAAACAGATGCATTTTGATAGAAAATCGGTAATTTGGACATAAACTACAATATTTTCTGAAACTTGGTATGTGTTATCTGAACCACAATCTGGACTGAATCTTTTTTCAAAGGTAAAACCAACAGTTCCAGAGAATTCTAGTTTCCATGGGAATAGAAGTTATTTATTGGCAAATGCTACTAAACTAGGCTAAGCAACAAACCAAATTGTGGCCCTTTGTTTAATTTTCCTTAGCTTCGTGGTTGCATTTCCTTTAGGAAATGCCTTTCTAGTGTTATCTGAACCACAATCTGCACTGAATGTTTTTTCAAAGATAAAACCAATAGTTCCAGAGAACTCTAGTTTCCATGGGAATAGAAGTTCCATCTATTCATAGTGGGCTATTTTACTTGTGTGAGGCAGATTTGGGGTTTTTTGATAGGCGAAAAAACTAGCCTTTAAAAGTACCCTGAAATTTTGCATGTATATACTACTCGACGAGGCGCATCTTTTGGGCCGGGTCTCATATCCAGGAAAAATCTGGTTTCCATGGCAACGGACTTCAAAAAAAGTCTATGTATTTCAAGTCAATATTTATAACTCTATTTGTAGGAAAACTATAATAGATATAAACTTGGGGTTTCGCAACACAACTATAAGGTCCATAGCAGATCCGATTGAGGCTAAATAGAAAATCCAGTTACCTTGGCAACCGGGATAAACAGATGTTAAAATTTATAAAATGTTAATTTGAAGCACAAGTTAATAGTACTGTAATATGACTTGGGACCAACCCCTACCCCCACTGTATGACTTATTCTGCAGCCGAATTACATTGTTCTATTTTTCAGTTTCCATGACAACCACTGCAAACAGATGCATTTTGATCCACGAAGCTAAGGAAAATCAACTACTTTCGCTAAGAAAGATTTTCCTTAGCTGAGATGGTCTATTCATAGTGGGCTATTTTACTTGTGTGAGGCAGATTTGGGGTTTTTTGATAGGCGAAAAAACTAGCCTTTAAAAGTACCCTGAAATTTTGCATGTATATACTACTCGGCGAGGCGCATCTTTTGGGCCGGGTCTCATATCCAGGAAAAATCTGGTTTCCATGGCAACGGACTTCAAAAAAAGTCTATGTATTTCAAGTCAATATTTATAACTCTATTTGTAGGAAAACTATAATAGATTTAAACTTGGGGTTTTGCAACACAACTATAAGGTCCATAGCAGATCCGATTGAGGCTAAATAGAAAATCCAGTTACGTTGGCAACCGGGATAAACAGATGTTAAAATTTATAAAATGATAATTTGAGGCCTAAGGGCAAGGTGTTATGACTTGAGACCAACCCCTACCCCCACTATATAACTTATTCTGCATCCGAATTACATTGTTCTATTTTTCAGTTACCATGACAACAGCCGAAAACAGATGTTTTTATACAAAAATTATTCATTTGGACATAGACTTCGCGATAAAATTTTACAAAACTGGGTATGTGTTATCTGCACCACTAGTTGGAACTTTTAGTGAAACTTAAATCATTCCAGAAATTTAGTTACCATGGTAACTGTAGTTTATTAAACTCTATATCATTCAAGTCTATATTGATAACTCTATTTCTAGCAAAACTGTAATATATATAAACTTGGGGTTTTGTAACTCATCTATAAGGTCCATATACAAGCCGTTCGAAGTTAATTAGAAAATCCATTTACCATAGCAACAAGAGTAAACAGATGTTAAAATTAATAAAATGATAATTTGAAGCACAATTTAATAGTATTATGACTTGGGACCAACACCTACCCCCACTATATGACTTATTCTGCATCCGAATTACATTGTTCTATTTTCCAGTTTCCATGACAACCACTGCAAACAGATGCATTTTGATAGAAAATTGGTAATTGGGACATAAACTACAATATTTTCTGAAACTCAGTATATGTGTTATCTGAACCACAATCTCTACTGAACTTTTTTCAAAGGTTAAAGCAACAGTTCCAGAGAACTCTAGTTTCCATGAGAATAGAAGTTAATTATTGACAATTGCTACTTAATGAGGCTAAGCAACGAACCAAAGTGTGGCCGTCATGTTTAATTTTCCTTAGCTTCGTGGTTGCATTTCCTTTAGGAAATGCCTTTCTCGTAGAAAATCGGTAATTTGGAAATAAACTACAATATTTTCTGAAACTCAGTATATGTGTTATCTGAACCACAATCTGTACTGAATTTTTTTTCAAAGGTTAAAGCAACAGTTCCAGAGAACTCTAGTTTCCATGGGAATAGAAGTTAATTATTTACAATTGCTACTAAACGAAGCTAAGCAACGAACCAAAGTGTGGCCGTTTGTTTAATTTTCCTTAGCTTCGTGGTTGCATTTCCTTTAGGAAATGCCTTTCTCGTATCATAGTTTCTTTCTCGAAGTTTTCCTCTCTCAGTAATTCTAGTTATTGTCATGCTACATGTGGTCCTAAAAACCAAAAGAAGCTGACGTGTCCACAGCGGCGATTAGATGAGGAGAAGCGCCTCAATAGTCGATACATGGACAAGACACGGGACCATGGCACCGTAAGAGCCGAGGTTAATGGAAGTTTACAGTCGCTGGATGAGAAGATGGTAGAGCCAGGGACATCTAAACAGAGGGTGGATGTGGATGATGGCGGAGTAATTTTGGAGTCGTGAGGTACTGGTTCCCTGGAGAGGAGCAGGTATGATATGCCGTTGTTGAGTTCATCTCTGCTTGGTTTGTCAACCCCACTACGAGTCCATTAGTTATGTTATTTAGTTTATTTGTTGGAGGAACACAAAGTAAGTTAGTGTGCTGCATCTTTTTGTGGCTCCACAACGTGTTTCTACTATCCACGAAGCTAAGGAAAATCAACTACTTTCGCTAAGAAAGATTTTCCTTAGCTGAGATGGTCTATTCATAGTGGGCTATTTTACTTGTATGAGGCAGATTTGGTTTTTTTTGACCGGTGAAAAAACTAACCTTTAAAAGTACCCTGAAATTTTGCATGTATATACTACTCGTCGAGGCGCATCTTTTGGGCCGGGTTTCATATCCAGGAAAAATCTGGTTTCCATGGCAACGGACTTAGAATAAAGTCTATGTATTTCAAGTCAATATTTCAAACTCTATTTGTAGGGAAACTATAATAGATATAAACTTGGGGTTTCTCAACACAACTATAAGGTCCATAGCAGAGCCGATTGAGGTTAAATAGAAAATCCAGTTACCTTGGCAACCGGGCTAAACAGATGTTAAAATTTTTAAAATGTTAATTTGAAGCCTAAGGTTAAGGTGTGATGACTTGGGACCAATCCCTACCCCCACTATATAACTTATTCTGCGTCCGAATTTGATTGTTCTATTTTGCAGTTACCTTGACAACCGCTGAAAACAGATGTTTTTATACGAAAATTATTCATTTGTACATAGACTTCACGATAAAATTTTACGAAACTAGGTATGTGTTATCTGGACCACTAGTTGGAACTTTTAGTGAAACTCAAAACATTCCAGAAATATCTAGTTACCATGGTAACTGTAGTTTTTTTAAAGTTATATATCATTCAAGTCTATCCACGAAGCTAAGGAAAATCAACTACTTTCGCTAAGAAAGATTTTCCTTAGCTGAGATGGTCTATTCATAGTGGGCTATTTTACTTGTGTGAGGCAGATTTGGGGTTTTTTGATAGGCGAAAAAACTAGCCTTTAAAAGTACCCTGAAATTTTGCATGTATATACTACTCGGCGAGGCGCATCTTTTGGGCCGGGTCTCATATCCAGGAAAAATCTGGTTTCCATGGCAACGGACTTCAAAAAAAGTCTATGTATTTCAAGTCAATATTTATAACTCTATTTGTAGGAAAACTATAATAGATTTAAACTTGGGGTTTTGCAACACAACTATAAGGTCCATAGCAGATCCGATTGAGGCTAAATAGAAAATCCAGTTACGTTGGCAACCGGGATAAACAGATGTTAAAATTTATAAAATGATAATTTGAGGCCTAAGGGCAAGGTGTTATGACTTGAGACCAACCCCTACCCCCACTATATAACTTATTCTGCATCCGAATTACATTGTTCTATTTTTCAGTTACCATGACAACAGCCGAAAACAGATGTTTTTATACAAAAATTATTCATTTGGACATAGACTTCGCGATAAAATTTTACAAAACTGGGTATGTGTTATCTGCACCACTAGTTGGAACTTTTAGTGAAACTTAAATCATTCCAGAAATTTAGTTACCATGGTAACTGTAGTTTATTAAACTCTATATCATTCAAGTCTATATTGATAACTCTATTTCTAGCAAAACTGTAATATATATAAACTTGGGGTTTTGTAACTCATCTATAATTTCCATATCCATCCAAGCCGTTTGAGGTTAATTAGAAAGTACAGTTACCATAGCAACAAGACTAAACAGATGTTACTATTTATAAAATGATAATTTGAAGCACAAGTTAATAGTATTATGACTTGGGACCAAGACCTACCCCCACTATATGACTTATTCTGCATCCGAATTACATTATTATATTTTTCAGTTTCCATGACAACCACTGCAAACAGATGCATTTTGATAGAAAATCGGTAATTTGGACATAAACTACAATATTTTCTGAAACTCGGTATATGTGTTATAATCTGAACCACAATCTGGACTGAATCTTTTTTCAAAGGTAAAACCCACAGTTCCAGAGAACTCTAGTTTCCATGGGAATAGACGTAAATTATTGGCAATTGCTACTAAACTAGGCTATAAGCAACGAACCAAAGTGTGGCCGTTTGTTTAATTTTCCTTAGCTTCGTGGTTGCATTTCCTTTAGGAAATGCCTTTCTCGTAGAAGTTCCACGAAGCTAAGGAAAATCAACTACTTTCGCTAAGAAAGATTTTCCTTAGCTGAGATGGTCTATTCATAGTGGGCTATTTTACTTGTATGGAGCAGATTTGGGGTTTTTTGATAGGTGAAAAAACTAGCCTTTAAAAGTACCCTGAAATTTTGCATGTATATACTACTCGACGAGGAGCATCTTTTGGGCCGGGTCTCATATCCAGGAAAAATCTGGTTTCCATGGCAAGGACTTCAAAAAAAGTCTATGTATTTCAAGTCAATATTTATAACTCTATTTGTAGGAAAACTATAATAGATATAAACTTGGGGTTTCGCAACACAACTATAAGGTCCATAGCAGATCCGATTGAAGCTAAATAGAAAATCCAGTTACCTTGGCAACCGAGATAAACAGATGTTAAAATTTATAAAATGTTAATTTGAGGCCTAAGGGCAAGGTGTTATGACTTGGGGCCAACCCCTACCCCCACTATATAACTTATTCTGCATCCGAATTACATTGTTCTATTTTTCAGTTACCATGACAACCGCTGAAAACAGATGTTTTTATTCAAAACTTATTCATTTGGACATAGACTTCACGATAAAATTTTACAAAACTGGGTATGTGTTATCTGGACCACTAGTTGGAACTTTTAGTGAAACTCAAATCATTCCAGAAATATCTAGTTACCGTGGTAACTGGAGTTTATTACAGATTATATCATTCAAGTCTATATTCATAACTCTATTTGTAGAAAAACCGCAATAGATATAAACTTGGGGTTTCTCAACTCAACTATAAGGTTCATATCCAAGCCGTTCGAGGTTAATTAGAAATTCCAGTCACCATAGCAACAAGACTAAACAGATGTTAAAATTTATAAAATGATAATTTGAAGCACAAGTTAATACTATTAAGACTTGGGACCAACACCTACCCCCACTATATGACTTATTCTGCATCCGAATTACATTGTTCTATTTTTCAGTTTCCATGACAACCACTACAAACAGATGCATTTTGATAGAAAATCGGTAATTTGGACATAAACTACAATATTTTCTGAAACTTTGTATATGTGTTATCTGAACCACAATCTGTACTGAATCTTTTTTCAAAGGTTAAAACAACAGTTCCACAGAACTCTAGTTTCCATGGGAATAGAAGTTAATTATTGTCAAATGCTACTAAACTAGGCTAAGCAACAAACTAATTGTGGCGGTTTGTTTAATTTTCCTTAGCTTCGTGGTTGCATTTCATTTAGGAAATGCCTATCTTGTTAATAACTGGAGTTTATTAAAGTCTATCCACGAAGCTAAGGAAAATCAACTACTTTCGCTAAGAAAGATTTTCCTTAGCTGAGATGGTCTATTCATAGTGGGCTATTTTACTTGTATGGGGCAGATTTGGTTTTTTTTGACCCCCGGCAAATCTAGCCTTTAAAAGTACCCTGAAATTTTGCATGTATATACTACTCGACGAGGCGCATCTTTTGGGCCGGGTCTCATATCCAGGAAAAATCTGGTTTCCATGGCAACGGACTTCAAAAAAAGTCTATGTATTTCAAGTCAATATTTATAACTCTATTTGTAGGAAAACTATAATAGATATAAACTTGGGGTTTCGCAACACAACTATAAGGTCCATAGCAGAGCCGATTGAGGTTCAATAGAAAATCCAGTTGCCTTGGCAACCGGGCTAGACAGATGTTAAAATTTATAAAATGTTAATTTGAAGCCTAAGGTTAAGGTGTTATGACTTGGGACCAACCCCTACCCCCACTATATAACTTATTGTGCATCCGAATTACATTCTTCTATTTTTCAGTTACCATGACAACCGCTGAAAACAGATGTTTTTATTCAAAACTTATTCATTTGGACATAGACTTCACGATCCACGAAGCTAAGGAAAATCAACTACTTTCGCTAAGAAAGATTTTCCTTAGCTGAGATGGTGTATTCATAGTGGGCCCTTTTACTTGTGTGGGGCAGATTTAGTGTTTTTTGACCGGGGAAAAAACTAGCCTTTAAAAGTACCCTGAAATTTTGCATGTATGTACTACTCATCGAGGCGCGTCGTGTGGGATGGGTCTCATATTCAGGAAAAATCTGGTTTCCATGGCAACGGACTTAGAAAAAAGTCTATGTATTTCAAGTCAATATTTATAACTCTATTTGTAGGAAAACTATAATACATATAAACTTGGGGTTTCTCAACTCAACTATAAGGTCCATGGCAGAGCCGATTGAGGTTCAATAGAAAATCCAGTTGCCTTGGCAACCGGGCTAGACAGATGTTAAAATTTACAAAATGTTAATTTGAAGCCTAAGGAGAAGGTGTTATGTCTTGGGACCAACCCCTACCCCCACTATATGACTTATTCTGCGTCCGAATTTCATTGTTTAATTTTGCAGTTACCATGACAACCGCTGAAAACAGATGTTTTTATACAAAAATAACTCATTTGGACATAGACTTCGCGATAAAATTTTACGAAACTGGATATGTGTTATCTGGACCACTAGTTTGAACTTTTAGTGAAACTCAAAACATTCCAGAAATATCTTGTTACCATGGTAACTGGAGTTTATTAAAGTCTATATCATTCAAGTCTAAATTCAATACTCTATTTGTAGCAAAATAATGTAATAAATATAAATTTGGGGTTTTGCAACTCATCTGTAAGGTCCATATACAATCCATTCGAGGTTAATTACACAATCCAATTACCATAGCAACAAGACTAAACAGATGTTAAAATTTCTAAAATGATAATTTGAAACACAAGTTAATAGTATTATGACTTGGGACCAAGACCTACCCCCATTATATGACTTATTCTGCATCCGAATTACATTGTTCTATTTTTCAGTTTCCATGACAACCACTGCAAACAGATGCATTATGATAGAAAATCGGTAGTTGGACATAAACTACAATATTTTCTGAAACTTGGTATGTGTTATCTGAACCACAATATGGACTGAATCTTTTTCCAAAGGTAAAACCAACAGTTCCAGAGAATTCTAGTTTCCATGGGAATAGAAGTTATTTATTGGCAAATGCTACTAAACTAGGCTAAGCAACAAACCAAATTGTGGCCCTTTGTTTAATTTTCCTTAGCTTCGTGGTTGCATTTCCTTTAGGAAATGCCTTTCTAGTAAAATTTTACAAAACTGGGTATGTGTTATCTGGACCATTAGTTGGAACTTTTAGTGAAACTTAAATTATTCCAGAAATTTAGTCCACGAAGCTAAGGAAAATCAACTACTTTCGCTAAGAAAGATTTTCCTTAGCTGAGATGGTCTATTCATAGTGGGCTATTTTACTTGTATGGGGCAGATTTGGTTTTTTTTGACCCCCGGCAAATCTAGCCTTTAAAAGTACCCTGAAATTTTGCATGTATATACTACTCGGCGAGGCGCATCTTTTGGGCCGGGTCTCATATCCAGGAAAAATCTGGTTTCCATGGCAACGGACTTCAAAAAAAGTCTATGTATTTCAAGTCAATATTTATAACTCTATTTGTAGGAAAACTATAATAGATATAAACTTGGGGTTTCGCAACACAACTATAAGGTCCATAGCAGATCCGATTGAGGCTAAATAGAAAATCCAGTTACCTTGGCAACCGGGATAAACAGATGTTAAAATTTATAAAATGTTAATTTGAGGCCTAAGGGCAAGGTGTTATGACTTGGGACCAACCCCTACCCCCACTATATAACTTATTCTGCATCCGAATTACATTGTTCTATTTTTCAGTTACCCTGACAACCGCTGAAAACAGATGTTTTTATACAAAAATTATTCATTTGGACATAGACTTCGCGATAAAATTTTACAAAACTGGGTATGTGTTATCTGGACCACTAGTTGGAACTTTTAGTGAAACTTAAATTATTCCAGAAATTTAGTTACCATGGTAACTGTAGTTTATTAAACTCTATATCATTCAAGTCTATATTGATAACTCTATTTGTAGCAAAACTGTAATATATATAAACTTGGGGTTTTGCAACTCATCTATAAGATCCATATCCAAGCCGTTTGAGGTTAATTAGAAAATACAGTTACCATAGCAACAAGTCTAAACAGATGTTAAAATTTTTAAAATGATAATTTGAAGTACAAGTTAATAGTATTATGACTTGGGACTAACCCCTACCCCCACTATATGACTTATTCTGCATCCGAATTACATTGTTCTATTTTTCAGTTTCCATGACAACCACTGCAAACAGATGCATTTTGATAGAAAATCGGTAATTTGGACATAAACTACAATATTTTCTGAAACTCAGTATATGTGTTATCTGAACCACAATCTGTTGTACTGAATTTTTTTTCAAAGGTTAAAGCAACAGTTCCAGAGAACTCTAGTTTCCATGGGAATATAATTTAATTATTGACAATTGCTACTAAACGAGACTAAGCAACGAACCAAAGTGTGGCCGTTTGTTTAATTTTCCTTAGCTTCGTGGTTGCATTTCCTTTAGGAAATGCCTTTCTCGTATCATTCAAGTCTAAATTCAATACTCTATTTGTAGCAAAATAATGTAATAAATATAAATTTGGGGTTTTGCAACTCATCTGTAAGGTCCATATACAATCCATTCGAGGTTAATTACACAATCCAATTACCATAGCAACAAGACTAAACAGATGTTCCACGAAGCTAAGGAAAATCAACTACTTTCGCTAAGAAAGATTTTCCTTAGCTGAGATGGTCTGGTTCCACCTTGGTGTAGTGGTTGCATTGAATTCACATCTCCTGTAGGTCGTGGGTTCGATCCTCACATGGGCCAGGGCAGTTTTCGTTTCGGCACGAATGCTTTAAAGGGACCAGCCAGGGCGCATCTCTGCCTTGCATCCTTAAGTGGTAGCTAAATGAGTATTGGAGTTTCCTCTGGGGAGTAAAGTTCTGGGGGGACCGCACTGGAAATAAGTCGTCAGACTTTGTGCGTAATCCCTGGCCTAGCGGCCGAAGAAAATTTACTTTACTTTACTTTTATGGTCTATTCATAGTGGGCTATTTTACTTGTATGGGGCAGATTTGGTTTTTTTTGACCGGTGAAACAACTAGCCTTTAAAAGTACCCTGAAATTTTGCATGTATATACTACTCGACGAGGCGCATCTTTTGGGCCGGGTCTCATATGCAGGAAAAATCTGGTTTCCATGGCAACGGACTTCAAAAAAAGTCTATGTATTTCAAGTCAATATTTATAACTCTATTTGTAGGAAAACTATAATAGATATAAACTTGGGGTTTCGCAACACAACTATAAGGTCCATAGCAGATCCGATTGAAGCTAAATAGAAAATCCAGTTACCTTGGCAACCGGGATAAACAGATGTTAAAATTTATAAAATGTTAATTTGAGGCCTAAGGGCAAGGTGTTATGACTTGGGGCCAACCCCTACCCCCACTATATAACTTATTCTGCATCCGAATTACATTGTTCTATTTTTCAGTTACCATGACAACCGCTGAAAACAGATGTTTTTATTCAAAACTTATTCATTTGGACATAGACTTCACGATAAAATTTTACAAAACTGGGTATGTGTTATCTGGACCACTAGTTGGAACTTTTAGTGAAACTCAAATCATTCCAGAAATATCTAGTTACCGTGGTAACTGGAGTTTATTACAGATTATATCATTCAAGTCTATATTCATAACTCTATTTGTAGAAAAACCGCAATAGATATAAACTTGGGGTTTCTCAACTCAACTATAAGGTTCATATCCAAGCCGTTCGAGGTTAATTAGAAATTCCAGTCACCATCCACGAAGCTAAGGAAAATCAACTACTTTCGCTAAGAAAGATTTTCCTTAGCTGAGATGGTCTATTCATAGTGGGCTATTTTACTTGTATGGAGCAGATTTGGTTTTTTTTGATTCCGGAAAAAACTAGCCTTTAAAAGTACCCTGAAATTTTGCATGTATATACTACTCGACGAGGCGCATCTTTTGGGCCGGGTCTCATATCCAGGAAAAATCTGGTTTCCATGGCAACGGACTTCAAAAAAAGTCTATGTATTTCAAGTCAATATTTATAACTCTATTTGTAGGAAAACTATAATAGATATAAACTTGGGGTTTCGCAACACAACTATAAGGTCCATAGCAGATTCGATTGAGGCTAAATATAAAATCCAGTTACCTTGGCAACCGGGCTAAACAGATGTTAAAATTTATAAAATGCTAATTAGAAACCTAAGGGCAAGGTGTTATGACTTGGGACCAACCCCTACCCCCACTATATAACTTATTCTGCATCCGAATTACATTGTTCTATTTTTCAGTTACCATGACAACCGCTGAAAACAGATGTTTTTATTCAAAACTTATTCATTTGGACATAGACTTCACGATAAAATTTTACAAAACTGGGTATGTGTTATCTGGACCACTAGTTGGAACTTTTAGTGAAACTTAAATTATTCCAGAAATTTAGTTACCATGGTAACTGTAGTTTATTAAACTCTATATCATTCAAATCTATATTGATAACTCTATTTGTAGCAAAACTGTAATATATATAAACTTGGGGTTTTGCAACTTATCTATAAGATCCATATCCAAGCCGTTTGAGGTTAATTAGAAAATACAGTTACCATAGCAACAAGACTAAACAGATGTTACAATTTCTAAAATGATCATTTGAAACACAAGTTAATAGTATTATGACTTGGGACCAACACCTACCCACACTATATGACTTATTCTGCATCCGAATTACATTGTTCTATTTTTCAGTTTCCATGACAACCACTGCAAACAGATGCATTTTGATAGAAAATCGGTAATTTGGACATAAACTACAATATTTTCTGAAACTTGGTATGTGTTATCTGAACCACAATCTGGACTGAATCTTTTTTCAAAGGTAAAACCAACAGTTCCAGAGAACTCTAGTTTCCATAGGAATATAAGTTATTTATTGGCAAATGCTACTAAACTAGGCTAAGCAACAAACCAAATTGTGGCCCTTTGTTTAATTTTCCTTAGCTTCGTGGTTGCATTTCCTTTAGGAAATGCCTTTCTAGTAGCAACAAGACTAAACAGATGTTAAAATTTATAAAATGATAATTTGAAGCACAAGTTAATACTATTAAGACTTGGGACCAACACCTACCCCCATTATATGACTTATTCTGCATCCGAATTACATTGTTCTATTTTTCAGTTTCCATGACAACCACTACAAACAGATGCATTTTGATAGAAAATCGGTAATTTGGACATAAACTACAATATTTTCTGAAACTTTGTATATGTGTTATCTGAACCACAATCTGTACTGAATCTTTTTTCAAAGGTTAAAACAACAGTTCCACAGAACTCTAGTTTCCATGGGAATAGAAGTTAATTATTGTCAAATGCTACTAAACTAGGCTAAGCAACAAACTAATTGTGGCGGTTTGTTTAATTTTCCTTAGCTTCGTGGTTGCATTTCCTTTAGGAAATGCCTTTCTTGTAGGTACAGGGAAATAGGGAATAGTAGGTCCACGAAGCTAAGGAAAATCAACTACTTTCGCTAAGAACGATTTTCCTTAGCTGAGATGGTCTATTCATAGTGGGCTATTTTACTTGTATGGAGCAGATTTGGTTTTTTTTGATTCCGGAAAAAACTAGCCTTTAAAAGTACCCTGAAATTTTGCATGTATATACTACTCGGCGAGGCGCATCTTTTGGGCCGGGTCTCATATCCAGGAAAAATCTGGTTTCCATGGCAACGGACTTCAAAAAAAGTCTATGTATTTCAAGTCAATATTTATAACTCTATTTGTAGGAAAACTATAATAGATATAAACTTGGGGTTTCGCAACACAACTATAAGGTCCATAGTAGATCCGATTGAGGCTAAATAGAAAATCCAGTTACCTTGGCAACCGGGATAAACAGATGTTAAAATTTATAAAATGTTAATTTGAGGCCTAAGGGCAAGGTGTTATGACTTGGGACCAACCCCTACCCCCACTATATAACTTATTCTGCATCCGAATTACATTGTTCTATTTTTCAGTTACCATGACAACCGCAGAAAACAGATGTTTTTATACAAAAATTATTAATTTGGACATAGACTTCACGTCGAAATTTTACAAAACTGGGTACGTGTTATCTGGACCACTAGTTGGAACTTTTAGTGAAACTTAAATTATTCCAGAAATTTAGTTACCATGGTAACTGTAGTTTATTAAACTCTATATCATTCAAGTCTATATTGATAACTCTATTTGTAGCAAAACTGTAATATATATAAACTCGGGGTTTTGCAACTCATCTATAAGATCCATATCCAAGCCGTTTGAGGTTAATTAGAAAATACAGTTACCATAGCAACAAGTCTAAACAGATGTTAAAATTTATAAAATGATAATTTGAAGCACAAGTTAATAGTATTATTACTTGGGATTAACCCCTACCCCCACTATATGACTTATTCTGCATCCGAATTACATTGTTCTATTTTTCAGTTTCCAAGACAACCACTGCAAACAGATGCATTTTGATAGAAAATCGGTAATTTGGACATAAACTACAATATTTTCTGAAACTCAGTATATGTGTTATCTGAACCACAATCTGTACTGATTTTTTTTTCAAAGGTTAAACCAACAGTTCCAGAGAACACTAGTTTCCATGGGAATAGAAGTTAATTATTGACAAATGCTACTAAACGAGGCTAAGCAACGAACCAAAGTGTGGCCGTTTGTTTAATTTTCCTTAGCTTCGTGGTTGCATTTCCTTTAGGAAATTCCTTTCTCGTAAAATTTCTAAAATGATAATTTTAAACACAAGTTAATAGTATTATGACTTGTGACCAAGACCTACCCCCATTATATGACTTATTCTGCATCCGAATTACATTGTTCTATTTTTCAGTTTCCATGACAACCACTGCAAACAGATGCATTTTGATAGAAAATCGGTAATTTGGGCATAAACTACAATAATTTCTGAAACTCGGTATATGTGTTATCTGAACCACAATCTGGACTAAATCTTTTTTCAAAGGTAAAACCAACAGTTCCAGAGAATTATAGTTTCCATGGGAATATAAGTTATTTATTGGCAAATGCTACTAAACTAGGCTAAGCAACGAACCAAATTGTGGCCCTTTGTTTAATTTTCCTTAGCTTCGTGGTTGCATTTCCTTTAGGAAATGCCTTTCTAGTAAAATAAATAAAAGCTGGCAGATAATCAGAACATCCACGAAGCTAAGGAAAATCAACTACTTTCGCTAAGAAAGAGTTTCCTTAGCTGAGATTGTGTATTCATAGTGGGCTATTTTACTTGTGTGGGGCAGATTTGGTTTTTTTTGACTCCAGAAAAATCTAGCCTTTAAAAGTACCCTGAAAATTTGCATGTATATACTACTCGTCGAGGCGCATCTTTTGGGCTGGGTCTCATACCCAGGAAAAATCTGCTTACCATGGCAACGGACTTAGAAAAAATTATATGTATTTCAAGTCAATATTTATATCTCTATTTGTAGGAAAACTATAATAGATATAAACTTGGGGTTTCTCAACTCAACTACTATAAGGTCCATAGCAGAGACGATTGAGGTTAAATAGAAAATCCAGTTACCTTGGCAACTAGGCTAAACAGATATTAAAATTTTTAAAATGATAATTTGAAGCCTAAGGTTAAGGTGTTATGACTTTGGACCAATCCCTACCCCCACTATATAATTTATTCTGCGTCCGAATTTGATTGTTCTATTTTGCAGTTACCATGACAACCGCTGAAAACAGATGTTTTTATACAAAAATTACTCATTTGAACATAGACTTCGCGATAAAATTTTACGAAACTGGGAATGTGTTATCTGGACCACTAGTTGGAACTTTTAGTGAAACTCAAATCATTCCAGAAATATATAGATTCCTTGGTAACTGTATATTAATAAAGTCTATACCATTCAAGTCAAGTCTAAGATCCCTTCCTATAATAAATGTATAAGTCTATATTCATAACTCTATTTGTAGAAAAACCGCAATAGATATAAACTTGGAGTTTCTCAACTCAACTATATGTGCCATAGCCGAGCAGATTGAGGTAAATTAAAAAACCCTGATACCATGGCAACCAGGCTAAACAGATGTAAAAATTTATAAAATGATAATTTGAAGCACAAGTTAATAGTATTATGCTTGGGACCAACACCTACCCCCACTATATGACTTAATCTGCATACGAATTACCTTGTTCTATTTTTCAGTTTCCATGGCAACCGCTGAAAACAGATGTTTTGACACAAAAATTGTTCATTTTGTACATAGACTAAATGATAACATTCTCTGAAACTGGGTATGTGTTATCTGGACTCCTATTTTGATCTTTTTGAAAAACTCAAAACTTCTAGAAATATCTAGTTACCATGGTAACTTGAGTTTTTTAAAATCTATTACATTAAAATCTATATTATTAACTCTATATGTACAACAACCATAATAGATCGAAACTTGAAGTTTTTCAACTCAATGATAAGGACAATAGTTGCGCTTATTGAGGTCAATTAGAAAATTTAGTTACCAGGGCAACCAGGTTAAGGCTCATTCCATGAAAAGGTCAACCTCCCCACTAATTTCTAAAAATGAGATGTAGCTTTGAATTTATACTTATTTTAGGTCAAAATTTATCGTACTCCATGAATTCAGTGCTAAAAATTGTATCAACACAGGTGGTTTATCAAAAATAGTCGAATTACAAATTATGGACCTGCCCTGCACAAAATGTGAATAAAAGTGTGCAAAAGTTTGGTTTCCTGTAGGCACTTCCTATGACCAATAAATTAACATTTCTGAGCATGAACCAAATCAAAAATAAACCCATTTTCGAATTTTTTTGGTTTCATTTAATTTCACCAGTGTTTCATTCCTCTGTAATGAAATCAATAAAGTTAATCTTGTGATGTCCCATACTTTACCTAAAATAGTGAAATTTTTAGTTTATTCACAGAGATGTAACTCAGCCTAATCACCCAGTGGAATGCAAAGCACATTTGTGTTGCGTCATTGTATAAAACAATTAGTTTCATCTTCACTCCCTCAGAAATATCATGGCGGCCAATTGAAAATTGTCCCATACTTTACCATTAAAATGGCGATTATATTAGTGCACTGTATTAATGTAATATGTGAAGCCATGAGTGATATAATACTCTAAGGTCATAGTCGGCCGTAAGAATAGGAGTCTATATTTGAACTGAGAATCATTCCTCAGTCAAGAAATCTTTGGTTTTATGCATGTAAAGTCCCATACTTTACCAAAAAATAGTGAAATTTTTAATTTATACACATAGAAGTAGTCTAACTCAGCCCAATCACCCAGTGGAATGCAAAGCACGTTTGTGTTGCGTCATCTAAAGAAACAATTACCTGTAGTTTCATAATCTACTCCCTCAGAAACATCATGACGGCCAATTGAAAATTGTCCCATACTTTACCATTATAATGGCGATTACATTTTAGTGCACTGTATTAATGTAATATATTAAACCTGGAGGACAGGAGTGTTATAATGCTTTAGGGTGATAGTAGGGGGAAGCATAGAAGTATGTATTTGAACTAAGAATCATTCCTCAGTTAACTAATCTTTGAGTTTATGCATGTAAAGTCGCGTACTTTACAACAAATTTCAAAAAATTTAGTTTTTTAGCAGATAAGAAGATCGGTAAGTACAGTAATTGATACATTTTCAGAAAAATGGAAAGAATTTCGAAACTTTTTACAGACTACATGTGTACCAAGTTTGGTTATATTTCATCAATGATTGGCGGACTTATTTTGGTTTTATCAAAATTTTGAAACTATCGGTACCAACAGACAGACTGTCTGATATGTGACCTTTGATTCCTTAAATTTCAGATTCTTTCCAAACTTTTGACAGACTTCATACGTACCAGGTTTGGTTTAATTTCATCTAAAAATGAACGAGTTATACAGTATTAGCGATCAAAAATTTGACAGATGACATACAACTCCTCAAGGGCACATATGCTAAGACTTCGGGTCAATTTGTGGGCCGCCCCACATTTTGTATCCATATCTTGGTTGGAAATACTTAGTTGCACTTTATTATCACTAATTATCCAGAAATTACTGTTAGGTTAAGTGTAAGAGACCATTTTGACCATAAAATTCGTACAGGTCCCGTACTTTACTTAGCAATGTCCCATACTTTACCACACAAACCACACTGTAAAAAATTAGCAATGCAGCAATTCGTCTTATATTTATATTTTTATTTAAGCTTAATAATACAGCTTTATCCTAAACATCAACTCAACACTGTACCTGCGCACAATTCGCTAAATTTTAGAATTGAAATCATAAAATAAAAAAAACCATTTCGTACGAATCCGTACTTTACCTTAATTGGACAAGCTGGTGTTTTCTCAAAAGTGTCTAAGTCCCGCCATAAGCTTTGCGAAATCAAAGCTGATATTCGAAAGTTCAATCCAAGCACAATTTTGTGCACATATGTGCTGTGGATAACATTGTACAGGCAATCAAAGTTCAAAATTGTGTACGAATGTCCCGTACTTTACTTTGGAATGAGCCT
>JAUCBJ010003635.1:0-19642 GCA_032718475.1 Nemertoderma westbladi
CACGACAACAACGTACATGTTTGTGAAACAACGCATAATGGAAACCTCGAACTGTGAGACGCTCGGTCCCGCGATACCAGTCGATTAAAGCACACTCATTGCCAGGGGCAGGCACGACAGTGGTAGCTACTGAGGTTGCTTCTAGATGGATTGGTTCCTCCTCTTGGTCGGGGGCGTCCTTAATATCAGTCTGTATTTGTCCAACCGAGAAGCCAGGTTTGATAATGGTCTCTCAATCACCGATTGATGTAGATTAGAAATACATACGTCTCGGAATATGGCAAAGCTGCCGCTGGCTAGCTCATCCACTGCGGAGTGACGTAACTCTTGCTGATACAGTAACTTCACGGGAAATTGACTGTCAATGTTGGCAAAGGGGGTCAGGAAACGCCGAAAGCATTCGAAGTTCAGGAATTTACCGAGTTCATTGAGTTTTGCAAGTTGTGTTCAAACCACAGTGGGTACACTCTCAATGTATGGCTACAGACATCCGCAAGCCATCCTGATAACGCTTGGTTTGCGAATATGAGGTATATTGCTAACGAAGGGCCCAAGGGGATGTTCATGAAGCTAGCTATATAGCTATGAAGCTATGAAGCTATATAGGGGCGGTGAGTGGTCCTTGGAAGTAATAAGGCGAATACAAATCACCATAAACCTTGGAATACGTCTCGCGATCGGTCTATTTGAAGTTCCAGCCATACTCTTGAAACGCGATGTGGCCAGAGGACGTACGGTCAACTCTGCTATATGTATCATTAGCGTTACGTCAATACATGACCCGGAAGAAGCCGCGGGATTGCGACCAAAGAAGGATAACTTGGGTGTTGACAAAGGGATATGGTATGTCATGGGCGATAGGGAAATCGTCTGTCAAATCTCGATATATGGCTGAACCGAGCTTATAAACTGATTCATCTAAGAGCAGTACGTGTTGCAGCAATAAAGCTGTGTCTATTCCCATGGCCAGGTGTCGATTCGTGCCATTGATATAAGCCTCCGCTTTAACAAACTGTTGATGTCTTGCGCGGCTTTGATAGGCGGTCAAGGCTGGGAAAACGCTATTGGTGCCATGGCACGTACGCGTAAAAACATGCGGTTCCGGTGAGGCCGCGGATATGAATCAACCGAGTTGAACCAAGCTCAGGATCCGGTACTGAGCCTTCGTTATCGTAGATCATAACGCCATAACGATACATAACATTAACTGTATGTAACCTTTCAGCATTAGCCACTTCGGTGGTCAGTTCTATTGGTGTCCATGAAGTATCCAATGAACTGGGTTCTCCACGTGCTATTCTTATAAATTCATAACTAGGCGTGTCACCTATATTTGTATTTGTTCGACATTATCTTAAATCATCTTCAAGGTAGGCTACATCCAAATTCCAGTGGACGAGGCGACGGTTATCCATAAATGTTTTTCATACTCCGGTTGTAATCCTCCGAAAGTCGTTGTCACTGTGTATCGAGATTATGTATTGAGTCTTCATTAGAAATATCCATAATTGTCATCAACAATGTATAAATATATTAATAATTCAACAAAGCAAACCAATAAGTCTATATAATTGCTATGATAACTTGAGTTTGTATAGGGCCGGCGATGCTGAGCCGCCCTCCACCCCAGCCAGTCACGGACCCAAGCCACCCCAGGCCATGTTAGCGCCACTATGTCTACTCCCTAGCCAACAGATGTGGAAGAATGGGTGGAAGACAAGCGGCTAACGTGCAGGGGAAGCTTGAGACCGGTCTCTCCAAGGGCTGTCCGTCGGGGGTTGTATTGACTGTTATAGTGCGACTGAAATTAGTCTGTAATAGGGTTTCGGTTCGCTACAGTAAACACACAGAGAGAAGCTGTTATTTGTACTCTCACACAAACTAACACACCCAATTTCACAAAACGCACAAATGTCCATTACAAAACCTACTATTTCCCGAATGTTGATATTTTTGTTTCCATGGATACTCATTAAATAAATTTAAAGTATTAATTTTAGAAAAAAAATATATAATAAAAACTTTGTTAAAAGGGTTGCGTGAGCAACACATCAGCGTCCCAATGTTTTAAATTTACTATTAATTTATCAAGTATCAACATTCGGTAAATGTAGCTGTAGAATAGGGTATTGCTCATTCACACAGATCTGGGTCTACTGTGATATTATTACGTCTTTGTTGGTTGTATTATTTAATTTATTTACTTTGTTATGGTGTTTGTCTGTATAGATCGGTGTTTATACTATTGTCGTATTAATGTCGTGATTAAAGGGTTGGTGGTGTTAAACCAGAAATGAATAATATAAATATAGATTTACGCGATCCAGTGACTTAAACTAAGTTTACTCATCCCTTGGGAGAGAGCCACTAAGTGGACCGCGACCATTCCAGTAATGCTTATTATTACAGTGAATTGAACGGATTTATATGAATGTAATATTGTATTAATCAATATCAAGCTATGTTGGTTCTTAAGTTTCAAGCCAACTAATAATTGACATATTGACTTACTGTACTCTGGCGATTGACAAGAAGCGGGAGTAGTAGTTAAGACTCGGCATTCAAGTGTTATTGGGCCGTCATAATACAGCAAGACCAATGTTTGTTATTGTCATGTGTCATGTTTAATAATGACTTATCATGACTAGTGTAGATTATTATAATTTTATTTGTTACTCCCTTATGTACTCAGGTTATACAAGAAGTGGTGGGCCGTCTCCAGAATTTACCCAGAGTTTGGTTTAACCGAAATAAAGGATATGGATTCCGAAATTCAATTGTAATATCACCGTCATCATACAATTATTAAGGGTTGGCTGCTCGTCATGTTTAATAATGACTTATCGCAACATGTTGTCAAGAGTTGGGTTCAGATTTCATGCGTTGTGTGTATAACGACTTATCATGAAACCTCCCACTTTTCTTATTAGTGTTCAAGAATGTTCTAGAACTGAGATCAAGTTTCTTGCACTGTGTATAAAACAATTTATCATGAAACATCCCATAGTACTATTGTTTTTTGGGGACGGAAACGATGTAAGTATAAATTATGTTAGCCTGTCAAGCTGAACATGTGGCATATTTTTAAAAACGTATGTGGTCAGTTGTTTAACGATACAACATAACCCGTTCCCATGCTTGAGTGTGATATGCAGCGCACTCAAACGTTCCAAGGGAGTTAACTAATCCAATAAAAAATATGTCAAGTTTGTTGGCTTGACTTCTTGCTTGCTGTAGTTGCCAGATTCTTCGCGTGCCATTTCTAGCAGGCAGAGGTGGCCTATAGGACGGTTGAGTCTCTGGGGGACGAAGTTTAGCTTACTCTTTTCCCTCAGCACTACTAGATCCACTGATCTTACCAGGCCATCCGTGCTGACGTGTCTTTCTACTATGCATGCTGTCTGGATCGTAGATCCCGATTGGGTAAGATTTAGTACGCGTCACCTACTGCTGGGCTGCTGAGCTAGTCTCCTTTTGGCTGAAGGCCGTTGGGGAAAAATAACAGAGTTTGTGTTTCTCGATGTTAATGTTCCAAATGATAATAGCGCAGAATCAGTTACAGTTGGTAAATCAGTAATATAGAATAACAACAGCAGATATATGATTGATGTTAGATGACGGTCAAAAACTATAACCGGTCTGCAACTCTGCGATTAATGAACTGACCGGTAAATTAGTAATACAGATAGCTATATGATTGATACACATAGATATTGGCTTCATCTCTACTTTACTTGGCCTTCTGTACCCAATGGATGCTTTCCTATCTCTCCCCACGTGCTCCCCTGCCCGCTATTGGCTTATATTCTAATTGTCACCTTGGCACTCCCTGTGAGTGTTACCCTCTGCCACTAGCCTTGACTAGCTGTGTTCTCCCTGTGAGGTGGTTTGACCTCTCACCTCTCTCTGTAGCTTTAGGGCCTGTATCGCCCCCCCCCCCCCCCCCCCGAGTTGGTTATGAGGCGAGATTATTATTGGTAATCTCGTATCGCCAACTATATTGGTAAAATGCCACTGGTCCCATTTTCGGGTGGATAATGCAAGGGAATTGAATCTGCTTACACTCCCCAGCATGCTATCTTCCCAGTAAGAACATAGCATCAACCTTAAGTGTGCTTAAATTCCGCTGGAACCCAATCTAGTATTGGGTGTGGGGCGGAGTTCTTTTCTCGGGGCCGGCTATCCAGACTGCCCATGTTGCACCAAGGTATCTGGTGTCTCTGTTTGAGACAATTGTGCTTACTCTCCACACAATTTTCTTCAACGGCACTCTAATCTTCCTCACAGACCTCGCCGTCCCTTACTCTCACTTTGGTCCCCTGGGACTCTTCCTCTCTCACTGCTCGCTCCCCACACTTGAATTGCATTCCTTTCACTTCTACGCATGTCAACACCTCCTCTCCATACTTCCCCCGATTCCCCTCTACTCAACCGATATTTGTTTGGTTCTCTGTCCCCTCCTGTCAGGCTCCCACATTCTCATCAGTGCGGCCGCACTTGAGAAATGGGATCCGTCTAATGTCTCGTCCTCATTTCATAGTCAATTGGTCCCCAGTCCCAGTAGCTAATTGGAAAAAGGTTATATATATGACTATAGTACTTAGATTGATTATATATTTATATTGGTTATTCGATTGTCTACATATGTACATACTAATTGCACTTTAATTATTTGCACTTAGGAGTTCGTATTTACCCTGCATGTGGTGCCTTCCAGGCACACCCACATCGTTGTCCCTGAGTTCTAGTTCGCTCCTCCCATCTTCGGGATCCATCTAAGTTCTTTGCACCTGTCATCGTCTTGTCTGGGCCCCTTCCTTCCCTCCGGCTTGTCCTCCCTGAGACTTCTCATTCTTGCCGTTACCGTCTTGCTAAGCCCCGTCATTGGTTCCTTGGGCGCTGGTGTTATCAACTCCCGGTAACGCTTTGCAGGTGGTCCTTCCGAGTGTCCCTCCTGCTTCCCCCTGGTAGTGTCCCACAGGATCATTTTCATCGCCCGCGGCGCATGTTCTGCCAGAAAGTCCCTGAACTCGCCCCTGTTCTCTGGCGACCATCTATCCAAATATATCTGAGTGTTGATGACTCCTCCATATGATGCCGCTGTCACTACCTCCTGATATGTGAATGGCAGTCTCATCTTGATAATCTCCTGGTGGGCCCCCGGATTGATATTAAAGAAGCCCCACCGGAACTCCTGGGCCTTCATCCTCTGCCGTGTCATGACACCGACGTCGGCCCACTCCTCAAAGATCTTAAACTTCTCTTCATCGTCCATCCAGTCGCACTGGCGCCAATAGTGTCCTCGAAAGTTGCACTTTGAGCAGCGGTTGTGCAGCCTCGGACATGCACCCATCCTATGGGTCGACTCACGGCAGTAGAGACAGCTTGTCCCCTTCTGAAATCGATACAAGCAGCTCCTTTCCTGGTGAGTTAGTCTCCCACAGTAGTCACAGCCGTGTATCAACGCATCCCGCCCCAAGTCATCCTTTGCCCCGTGCGGTCTCCTAGGTCTGTGGAGCCGCTGATAGGCAAACATCTGGATGCTGTGGTCCTACGCATATCGACGTCTTCCTCCACCCTCGGCAGCGTCTCCCCAAACACTACCCGTGGTGCCATTCCCGGTTGGTCGCCCAACCTGATCGTGCTTCCCGTGAAATCCGTCGTTGGCTCCTCGTGCACCCATGCCCGCTTGCCGGATTTATCCCAGAAGGCCCTCGCCCTGGCCCTGGCCCTGGCCATCACCACTCTCCCACCCACCCAGTCCTTATCTGTGTGGCTGATCCTCTCAATGGGCGGCATCTCCCCGAACTCATCATCATCCTCCTCCCTCGCTGGGAGTGGATCTGGACCCGGTAACCCAGTAGATCCACTATGCCCCTTTCTGCCTTGGTTTCCAACCGTAACTTTCCACCCTTCCTGCTCCCTCGGTCTCTTCATTACGAAATCGCCCTCAGAGCCCCCTGGTATGGGCATTGCTTGCAATCCTGATGTCAACTGTTTCGTTGATCCCTCCATCCATCCCAGTTCCTCCTCCAGAAACTCGCCTGAGGTATCCGATCCCCACCTCAGTTCATCCAAGTTCTGGGCTTCGAACTCATACTCCTCTCCCCTTATATCCGCATCTCTGTCATCTGCCTCCCTCCTTTCTCTCCTGGCAATCTCCTCTAGTCTCCTCTCCTCGATTCTATCTGCTTCCTGCTTCTTCCACCTGTTGGAGGGTGTATCCACCTCTCTGTCCACTGGGTTTCGGCTATCATAGTACACCGACTCGCCCTTCAGCCCCAGGTGGTCTACCAGACCTTCGAAGGCCACCTTAAAGGCTCTCCTGTGATTTAGAGGTGCTCCTGATAGTAGAAACGCCATCGGCTCTCTTTCGATAACCACGGTCATGAATAGGTTTAATAAATATCATTATCCTATCATTATCCAATTATCCAATCCTCCTGTAAGATATATCTCTTCCGATATATCTTTATCGCTCCTCTTCGGAACTGATACACCTCCTGTTTTTCCTGGCCTCACACCCATTTCAGCGAGTTTGCAAGTCCCGCTCCTCTCGGAACTTGCCCCAGTCCATCGGCTTGTGGCAGACGAGCCCCATGAGCTGGCCCATCACCACTGCTCCACAATGTCCTGTGTTCTCTACCAATCCCAACCCCTCTGGCCCCGTCATAGCCATATAGACCGCTTGAATGTCCAGGAGGTTGGGGGTCTCCGGTCCGATGATTCTGTTAGCGTCGTTGCAGATCGCCGATCCCACCTTCACCGTAGTCTTCTGCCTCATTAGGTCCTGCACCGCCCTCGGCAACCGGTTCAACTTCGGCCCGCTCTTCTTCCCATAGGTCCCCAGATCGAATAGAAAGATATCTCCGTTTGGCGCAGCCAAATGTAGTAGTATGGTTCTAGCTGATCCCACCGACCCTCTCCTCGAGCCCCCCTCCATTCCTTCCTCAGTGGTTCCCTTGGATACTTCGGGATCCCGAACTTCGCCTCATCTCCCTTCACTACGTAGCGAAAATGCTCAAGGATCGCATTGTCCAACAACGGCGTCCCGTAGGTCTCGACCAGTCGTCTCTCGTGCATCTCCCTAAACTGGTCCTGTAGCGCGTGCGCTTTGTGACCCTTTGGTAATGGTTTGTAGTATCCTCTCGTCTTCTCCTCTGGATGCCTCTGCGTGAAGTCCACTAGTAGCTCCTTTCCAGTCCTCTCCGCCTTTCTCTTCTTCACTAACCTATCCGTCATTACGAATCTTCCCGCGCGCTCACCATATTGGCGGGGCGGTGCCTTACAAAGGCTCAATTAGATGAGTGCCGTTAAATAAGATGGTCTGTGTTCCGTTCAGTAATGGCCTACCTCCTAAATCCTAATTTTCTTCCTATATTTTCCCAAAGTGCCAATTTTCCTAAATTTGCAAAATTTTGTCCGTTACTTTAATTATTATTCTAGAACTCCCTCCCTACAGTTGCTATAATTTATTGGATTTATCCCTAATATTATTTATTCTTCCCTCTCCCTGTGCTATTATCGATTGTTAGCAGGATATTTAACTTAGATAACCCCTCTAGTTTGTATACAGGGAAGACTAGCTATAATTTTTACTATGCTAGCTTTATACCAGACAACTTTCTGGCCCTGTAACAAACGTCCTATGCTTACACTACGGGCTGTGCGGTGCAGTAGTCTGTCTCGTGCGGCCTACACGGTCTGTCCTGCTGTATCCACGTGCCCCCCTCTCTCTTTCGTGGCACTCTCAATGCCCACAGCCTCTACGGTGCTATGTACCCTACTATAAAGCGTATGTGTACATACTCGTTTTCTCTCTTACTATGTGGCGCCCTCAGTGCCCACAACTTCTAACTTCTACGGTACTATGTACCCTACTACCACTTCTATGGTATACCTACATACCAAACCCTTTACTCTCTTAATACGTGGTGCTCTCGGTGCCCACAACCTCTGCGGGTACTATGTACCCTATTACCACTTCTATGGCATACCTACATACCATACCCTTTACTCTCTTACTATGTGGCGCTCTCGGTGCCCACAACCTCTGCAGTACTATGTACCCTACTACCACTTCTATTGTATACCGACATACCATACCCTTTACTCTCTTTTTTTTTACTCGCTCTCAGTGCCCACAACCTCTACGGTACTTGCTATGTACTTTACTTAGTTCTACGTACTATTGTTACTTAATACTATCTTACTACTTATTTTATTATTTGCATGTTTTATTTTTTTTATATTTTCTATGTGTGGGAAGGGCGTCTTGCCCTCATTCCCACCCCCCTCAGTCCAACATATTGGACGACTAAACTCTAAGGTGACCCTTCCAATAGGCAATACTTTCCTACCGCCCTCCTGTAGGTCTTCCTATCTTTGGCCCCTATCTTCCCTCCAATCCTCACTTCCACCGACCTAATTATTCCGTCCTCGTCAGGGTAAGTATCTACCACTCTCGCTAGTCTCCATTGGTTATTGATAATTGTGTTGTCAGTGACGATTACCAAGTCACCCTTCTTTAACTCTCTACTGGTATTCCTCCACTTGCTCCTCCTATGCAGTGTCGGAAGATACTCTTCTATCCATCTCGTCCAATACTCCGCACTTATTGCTTTGGCGACTTTCCAGCTTTGGCTGGATCTACACCCCGCATGTCGATCATCGCCGGCCTCTCCATTAGTAAATGACCTGGTGTTAGGACGTCCAGTGATTCCGGGTTGTCATTCTCGGGGTATAGCGGTCTGCTATTAATGATTCCTTCACACTTGGCTAACACCATTCTTAATACGTCTTCGGTGACCATGTGGTTGTTCATTAGTTTGGTCATCAAGCGTTTGGAGCTTCCCACAAGCCTCTCCACACACCCTAATATATGCGGCGCATATGGCGTTCTCCTTTCCCACTTTATGAGATGTTTTCTCATAGCCACCCTGACATTGTCTCCTTCTAGGATGTCGAAGGCCTCGGCCAACTCGTTCTCCGCTCCCACGAAGTTGGTCCCGTTATCGGAATATAACACCTCTACTGTCCCCCCTCTGCGGGTTACAAACCTCTCTAAGGCATTAATAAATGCCGACGCCGTAGCGCCCTGCGCAAGTTCTATTCCCACCGCTCTCGTGTTATTGCAGACAAAGATAATGCCATAGCGTTTCTCTGTGTGCCGCATCACCTTTATCTTAATGGGCCCGAACATGTCCACGCCGCAGTGTGTAAATGGCGGATCGTAATGAATCATTCTGTTGGCCGGTAATGGCGCCATCTCCTGTACAGCCCTCTCCTTTCTCGTCCGTCGGCAGGTCTGGCACTGCCCCACTACCGCCTTTACCATCTTCCTGAGCTGGATAATCCAGAACTTCTTCCGTATCTCTGTCAAGGTCTGATTGGTACCTCCGTGTAGTATCGATTTATGGGAGTCCCATATGATCTGGTGGACTATTGGTGATTTATTGGGGAATAATATGGGTTTTGGTGGAATAACTGGGCTGTTGTTGTTTACCAGTCTGGAATTAATTACCAGAATTCCGTCATCGTTTAGTTGCGGAGACAGCAGAGTTGGTGCCAGTTCCCAAGAAGGGTAACCTAACACTCTATGGTTCTTTTCGGGGAATCTCATTGATCTCGATTGCTGCAAAGCTATACACTGCTCCGTGGAAATCAGAATGGGTTCCGTAAAGGTCGTGGGACCATGGAGCCCATTTTGGCACTTAGAAGGATAATTGATTACTACTACTAGGTCGAGCGAACTCGGACAGTGGAAATGAGATCCTGCCAGGCTTCCCGATTCTCCATAGTTGTCGCAATTTCGTTTCTCCCAAGTTCAGTATCCCTTTCAAGTTGATCTATATATGTTATGGCAGGTCGTCCACAAATAGGCTTTCCATGAGTTTGTTGCCAGAGAAGTAGATCTGGTATGACCTCGTCTTTACTTCGCCAGCAGTGCCCACTGATTCTTAATCTGCGTTCACGGAGGGTGGTTGATACAGGTGGTATTGGACCATAAAGCTCGGCGTTTGTCATGTGTTGTCTCCAGCTGATGTTTAGGGCTGCCCTTAGTAGTCTTGTGTAGCAACCATCAATTCGTTGTTCAAGTGATTTAGTCAGTGTCCAGGTCTCACCCCCGTATAAAAATACACTTTCCACTGTGGCTCGAAAGAACTTAGTCTTCAGGTGTCTGGAGAGATCTGATTTCCAGATGGTATCCATTTTTGATAGAGCTACCCAAGCCTTTGCTTTCCTAACTTCTATGTCCTTTTTGCTACTCTCTATCCATGATCCAAGGTACTGGAAGTCGTCAACCTTCTTTAGTTGATTACTATTAATGGTTGTCAAGTTTCCATCAACATTAAAGGTCATGAATTCGGTCTTGGTAGCATTTATATGCAATCCAACCTCCTTAGCAGCCCTCTCCACTTTATTTAGTAGAAGCTGTGCATTTGCTAGGGTATTAGAGAGCAGGGCGATGTCATACGCCAAGTCGGTGTCTGTGACTGTAGTTGCCGGATATCTACTACTTCTGCGTTCTTGAAGTGTGAATCCCAGATCTTCACCCTTTGTGGCCGTCCTCATTGCGTAATCCAGCACAATTACAAATAGTAATGGTGCTAATGTGTCACCTTGCAGTACGCCAGCCAGGATTGAGAAAAACTCAGTTTCACAATCTGGTGAGAGTACCTGTGCTTCTGTGTCACAATATAACAATCCAATGCCAGCAACAATTACTTCTGGTATTCCATAAGCTCTTAGGATTTCAAGCATTTTACCTCTGGGGCCATCCATAAATGACGTCAGGTTTTCTAAAGACATTTTTTGACCCCCCTTTCGTCACAAATCGTCACGAAATGGCTACCCCCCCCACCCCCCTCCCCTATGTGACGTCACACTATATAAAATTAAATTATTACTCTTATATTATTAGAACAATAAATCTGGAATAAATTTGTCAACTATAAACAATAGATATAAACTAATATTACAAATTACAGTAATACGAGTTTTTCAGACATGCTCCCATGGGCACTGCAGGTGGTCTGTCATGCTTATAATGGCCATTGATGGGACATCAGCTACTGGGTATGTGTTCACAGGGATCAGCCTCCGCTTTGCAGGACATTGCTTTCGCCGTGAGGACCAGAAAGTGCATAATCTTATACTTTGGCAGCCTCATGGAGTGAATAAGCATGGTGGACAGTCCATGACTTTCTTGAGACGCATCTTAAAGGACACTGGCCTTGAAGATGCGGATGATCTAGCAAATGTCATGGGTGATAGGGAGTTGTGGCGGCGCAATTTTGTCAACAAGCCGGCACAGCATTCTTAAAAATGCAGCTGCAATGCAGCATGCCGATCCTAGTAGTAGTCGCAGGGGATTGATAATCAAAACGGGTTTTGGAACTACCGCTACCATGAAGGGATGTAAGATTTTTAGTAAAAATTTCGATGCAAAAAGATGACATTCTTTACAAACACACTCTCTAATTTTACCAATTATGGAAGGGCAGTAGAGGTCGTAAGGTAAGATTTTAATGGTTATCATTGTAAGAGGTAATAGTTTAATAGTAAACACGTTAATAGTATACACGTTTAATAGTATACAAATATACTTCCTCCGTGCCTGGGTCCACCTTCCTCATTGGTGACCAGGTCGATCTATCGTTAAGAAAGTGTGGCCTACTACTACTCCTACTAGGATCGGCATGCTGCATTGCAACTGCATTTTTTAGAATGCTGTGCCGGCTTATCGACAAAATTGCACCGCCACAACTCCCTATCACCCATGACGTTTGCTAGATCAGCCGCATCTTCAAGGCCAGTGTCCTTTAAGATGCGTCTCAAGAAAGTCATGGGCTGTTCTGTCATAACCCATTCTGATTTCCACGGAGCAGACTCTCAATGGGATCCCTGATGCGATTTAATAAAATTCTATTGTATAGCTTTGCAGCAATCGAGATCAATGAGATTCCCCGAAAAGAACCATAGAGTGTTAGGTTGCCCTTCTTGGGAACTGGCACCAACTTATTTGTTTTCATTTCTTGTGGGACTCTTGTTATTCGGTAGATGTCTACTATGATGGGATACTAGGATCGGCATGCTGCATTGCAGCTGCATTTTTAAGAATGCTGTGCCGGCTTGTCAACAAAATTGCACTGCCACAACTCCCTATCACCCATGACATTTGCTAGTTCATCCGCATTTTTAAGGCCAGTGTCCTTTAAGATGCGTCTCAAGAAAGTCATGGGCTGTCCACCATGTTTATTCACTCCATGAGGCTGCCAAAGTACAAGATTATGCACTGGCTGGTCCTCACGGCGAAAGCAATGTCCTGCAAAGCGGAGGCGATTTTGTTCTAGTGTCAAGCTTGGGGGAACCAATGAGACACCTCCAATGTTATATAGTGTCTGGTTGGAGATGTGTGCATTGTACTTGACACAATGAACCCGGCGTAGCATTCTTGTGAATGTGCCATCCAGAGATTTGGTGTCCTCAGCAGTTAGAGCCCAGCATGGACTCCCGTAGAGGAGTACTGGAACTACTGCTGCTCTAAATAATCGGACCTTAAGTTTCCGATTAATTCTCGGTGACTTCCAAATCCTGGAAAGCCTATTCAAGGCCCATGCCCATGCCTTTCCCTTACGTATTCGAAGGTCCTCACCTGACTTCCGGATCCATGATCCCAGGTAACAGAAGTCGTCCACATGCTCAAGCATACCATCCTTTGAGCTTATGCTCATCCGATCAGAGACTTGCTGAGGACTTTCAAAGTTAACAGTCAGAATTTTGGTCTTTCTGGAGTTAATAAAAAGACCAACACTAGAAGCAGCATGTTCTAAAGAGCTGAGGAGCCGTTGGGCTCCCTCTAATGATTCTGAGAGTACTCCTAAGTCATCAGCAAAGTCTAGATCAGTTAGGTACTTGGCAGGAATTCCTCGACTTCTGGAGCCAGTAGGTGGAGTTATCATCACCCCATCATCATTATGATGATCTAAGGACATGCGTAGAACATAGTCAACCACAATAATGAATAAGAATGGTGCAAGTGTGTCTCCTTGGAGGACGCCCCATAACACTTCAAATGGTTCTGTGTCACCGTAATAGGAACAGGAAAAGATTATCAACTTCAGCCTAACTAAATACAGCAATATTATTATAACTTTTAGAGTTATCCCATCGCCAATGGAAGGTTTAAACCGTTTATAAAGAAAACTAAGCAGAAGAGACATTTACAATACCTCAGTGGTTAGTTGATTAAAGTTTCCGTGTCTGAAGCGAGAGCATCAGAGGTATTTCTTGTAGCAGATTTTGAGCGACTAGCAGTGCGTCTTAGTGAAGCGATTCTCTCACCATCACGGTTCTTGTTACGAGAATTGACAGTCGAGCGTAGTGATAGTGAAGTGATTCCTCGAGAGTGTGGATATCTTCCTCATTCTGTATCGGGTAACAGGGTAAGGTTTGCTGGATGCGGCAACACGCGAGTAGTATAGAAAAGTGATGAATGAGGCCACCAACTACCCCCAGGTTAAAATTTACTCCTTATAATGCATGTGGAGCTATTTCAATATATATTAAGGTCATTGTAGATAAACAAATAATAGGTTCTCACACGCTGATCAAAGGTCATTGTAGATAAAAAAATGAGAATGTATGAGTAGGCTTTGGTTTGGAAACTAAGGTATTGAAACCTCCTCAATAAATGATTTATATTGATATTCAAGTGCTCATGCCATGAGCACTTTACCAAAGGTCATGAGGTATTGAAAGTTAATTAAAGTAATTTTTATAATGACTTGCATTCTATATAGTTAAATCTTGGGATCAAAGGTTAATGTTTGAAGTAAGATGTAATCTATAAATAATTGGTTTAAAGAAATAAAATATATATAAAATGGCAAGTTTATCAAATACACAATATCAGTCAGGTAAACATTCAATTGAATTGCACATGACCAAGCAATTCAAAAACCTAACTTTTGAATATGAAATCAAGGCATTTGAACAACAATCTGTTGATCCATTTTTTGAATCAATAAGAGACAAAGTTTCGATTGAAATGAGACGAATGTTAACAAAATCATCAATCAAAATGCAAATTGTTACGGGAATAAAATTTATACATCCTATAAAGGGAGACATTGAATTTTATTACAATAGACACGATCCAGAATTAATACTTTCAGAAAACAACATTGATCAAGCAATAGAGTCTAAAAAAACTAAAACAACTACATGGGTTCAAGAAATGGAAGGTAGAGGGACAGGGTTGATATTTAATGGAATCACTGAAGCAAAATTAAAATTATCTGTTTTTTTTCAAATATGGGAGGGTCTAGTTTTATAAAACTACCTTTTAGATCAACCTATATTGTCAATGTGAAGAATGATGATGAAAAATGTTTCCTATGGAGCATATTAGCACACATCCAACCCCAATCAGAACATAGATATCGTGTGACGGGATCCACCGAGGATCCCGGTTTATCCGGTTACCTTGACTACGCGTCCCCGCCATGTGCATGTGAAAGGAGTTCTGATTGAAAGTCTTATTGTTCTTGGTATGTATAATGATGGTAATAAAGTATAAGCACAGATGTTTGATATAACTGAATGAGTACCGGTAAGATAGCAACTGAATGATGATGGTGGCAGTGGACGGAGACGGTGTTAAGAGTTCCCGTTCTGCCCTAACTAAACTGACTAACTGAATGACTGAAAATGGGAAACAGTAACTGGTAATATATATTGCACTGGTTGGCCGTATTACATTACTCAGTGGATGCCTGCCCCCCATTGGCTAATAACCCACTTCTCGCCTCCCATCTCTCTGTGAGTGTTCCCCCCCCCCCCCCCCCGCTGCTGTTACTCTCTCTCCTCGGAGTATAACCTCTGACCCCTATTTTGTGTGTTTCCCTGGGGTTTGTCGTCCCCGCTTATTGGGGTGACACGAGGTTGATTGGCAATCAACCTTGTGCTCCCAATATTGCTTAAAGTCAACTTTATGGGGTGACTAGCGGAATTGAATTCGCTAACACTCCCCCCCATGCTATCTTCCCGGTGAGAAGATAGCATCCACCTCTAGTGCGCTACAATTCCGCTGGATCCCAATCTACCATCGGGTGTGAGGTGGAGCTATTTTTCTCAGAGCCGGCTTTCCAGGCCGCTCCCTATGGGTATGATATCGCTACCCCATCTTGGTACAACTCTACCTATCTTGCACCAAGACATCTGGTGTCCCGTGTCGGGCCGATTGTGCGCTTCTCTCACACGGCTTTTGTTTCCCCAACACTCACACCACTCTAACTCCACTCCACTTTCACTCTAACTCTCCCGTACTCTCGGACCTCCTCGTCCCTCACTCTGCCTCTCGCTTCTCCCCCCCCCCCCCACACTTGAATTGCACCCGCACTCTCTCCGCACTATTACTCAACCCCCATCTCAGCCTATTTACTCCTGACGAGTCTCACCCCCCTCATGTGCCGTCGCACTCAAGAAGTGTGATGTCGTCCAATGTCTCGTCTGTCATAGTCAATTAGTCCCCGCTCCCAGTAGCTAATTGAGAAAGGTCGTATGACTATAGTACTTACTTCGTTTATATTTACTTAATGATCTTTTACGTACGTACATACTAATTGCACTTTTCAATTATTTAAATTATTTGAATTTGTACTTAGGAGTTCGCACGTCTCATGTGGTGCCTTCCAGGCATGTCACATCAAAGCTTTAGTTCGTTCCACCTGACTTTGGAAACCATCTCAACTCTTTCCCTCTGTCGTCCTCCTCCCTTGGTCGTTTCCTGGTTGCTGCCGCTCCCTTGACTTTATCTCCCTTCAGACCCCTGACCCTCGCCGTCACCTCTCTACTAATCCCGGTCGTCGACTCCTTGGGCGCTGGTGTTATCAGCTCCCGGTATCGCTTCGCGGGTGGCCCCTCTGAGTGGCCCTGCTGTCTCCCCCTAGTGGCGTCCCATAGGATCACTTTCATCGCCCGCGGCACATGCTCCGCCAAGAAATCTCTGAACTCCCCTCGGTTCTGTGGCGTCCACCTGTCCAGATACCTTTGCGTATTTATCACCCCGGCATACGACGCCACCGTTGCTACCACTTGGTTGGTAAATGGAAGTCTTCGCTTGATAATCTCCAGGTGGGCCTCCTGGTTAATATGGAAGAAGCCCCACCGGAACTCCTGGGCCTTCATACGTTGCCGTGTCATGGCGCCGAAGTCGGCCCACTCCTCGAAGATTCTAAACTTCTCTTCGTCGTCCATCCAGTCGTACTGGCATCCGTAGTGCCCCCGGAAGTTGCACTTCAAGCACCGGTTATGCAACCGTGGACACGCCCCCATCCTGTGGCTCGACTCGCGGCAGTAGAGACAACTAGTCCCTTTCTGGAATCGGTACAAACAGCTCCTTTCCTGGTGAGTTTGCCTCCCGCAGTAATCACAGCCGAGCACCAATGTCTCCCGCCCCACATCGTCTTTCGTCCCAAGCGATCTCCGCGGTCTGTGGAGTCGCTGGTAAGCGAACTTTTGGACGTTAGCGTCCCTGTCTACGTCTACTTCCTCGACCCTCCTGGGCATCGTCTCCCCGAATACTACCCGTGGTGCCGTCCCCGGTTGCTCGCCCAACCTGATGGTGCTCCCGCCAAATCCATCGCCGGCTCCTCATGCACCCAGGCCCGCTTGCCGGGTTTATCCCAGAAGGCTCTCGCCCCACTGGCCGTCACCACCCTCCCGCCAACCCAGTCCGTGTCCGAGTGGCCGATCCTCCCGATGGGCGGCATCTCTCCGAACTCGTCGTCATCCTCGTCCTCCTCTGGGAGTGGCTCCAACCCCGGTATCCCGGTGGACCCACTATGTCCCTTCCCACCTTGGCTTTCGCCTGTGGCTCTCCATCCTTCTAGTACCCCTAGTCTCCTTAGCGGGTGATCGCCTTCGGCGCCCGCTGGTATGGGCGTCGCCTGCGATCCCGATGTCGACTGTTTCGGCGATCCCACCATCCACCCTAATTCTCGCCCTAGAGACTCTCCCGAACTCCCTGACGAGGTCCAACGAAGTTCGTCTAAGGCCGCCTGTTCCTCGAAGCCGTAGCTCTGCGCCCTAGCTTCCTCCTCCCTTTCTTCTGCCTCTCTCCTCTCCTGTCTAGCGATTTCTTCCAATCGCTTCGCTTCTCGTCTATCCGCCTCTAGCTGCTCCCATCTCTGATATGGCGTATCTATGTCCCTGTCTACCAGATGTCAGCAGTTATAGTACACCGACTCGCCCTTCAGCCCCGGGTGGTCTACCAGACCCTCGAAAGCCGTCTTGAAGGCTCTTCTGTAGCTCAGGGGTGACCCCGATAGCAGGAATGCCGTTGGTTCTTTTCCAATGACGATGGTCATGAATAGGTTTAGCAAACCTATCATTATCCAGTCCTCCTGCAGGATATATCGCTTCTGATATACCTTTATCGCTCCTCTCCGGAATTGATACACCTCTTGTTTTCCTGGCCTCGCTCCCCACTTCAGCGAGTTCGCTAGCTCCGCTCCGTACTCTTCTCTAAACTTGCCCCAGTCCATTGGTTTATGACACACGAGCCCCAATAGCTGGCCCATTGCCACCGCTCCATAATGGTCTGTGTTCTCCACTAGTCCCAACCCGTCTGGTGCTGTCATAGCCATGTAGACCGTCTGCGTGTCCAGAAGGTTGGGGGTGTCCGGACCGATGATTCTCTCCACATTGTCGCGAATCGCCGATCCTACTTTCGTCGTCGACTTCTCTCTCACTAGGGTTTGCACCGCCTTCGGCAACCGGTTCAGCTTCGGCCCGTCCTTCTTCCCATACGTTCCCAGATCGAATAGGAAAATATCCCCATTTGGCGCGGCCAAATGTAGGAGTATGGTTCTGGCCGACTCCGCCGATCCTCTCCTCGAACTTTCCTTGTCTTCCACAGTCCCTTCATCGTCTAGGATCATGTATCCTCCTCTGCTGACAGACTCTACGAACCTCTTCCAATCCTTTCTCGGTGGCTCTCTCTCGTACTTCGGAATCCCAAACTTCGCCTCGTCTCCTTTCACCACATAGTGGAAATGCCCGAAGATTGCGTTGTCTAGCGACGGCGTCCCATAGGTCCCAACCTCTCGTAGTATCCCCTCGTCTTCTCTTCCGGATGCCTCTCGGTGAAATCCACCAGTATCTCCTTTCCTCCTAACTCCGCCTTTCTCTTTCGCACAAGTTTGCCTGCCATCTCGAACTCTCTCCAATCGCTCACCTGTTAGGTGGTGCCTTGCCAAGGCGCTATACGAATGAGAGATAAGATTAGGATGGTTTATTCAGTTCGAAAATGGCCTATCACTCACAGAATCCCTATGTTATTATCTAATTTTACTACCTAATTTCTAAAACTGCTAAATTGTACTCCAAATTGTAATTTTGTCCGTTACTTTAATTATGTTCCAGAATATTTTCCTACTGTTACCATAATTTGTCTAATTTTCTAGCCCTGTTCTATTTTTAATATTTAATCTGATCCTACTACTGTGCTACTACTTCTGCCAATGGATTATTCTACTTTATAATCCACATTCTGGCCTACTCTGTGGGTTAGTGCAGTACAACAGTATGCGTCGCGTGGCCTACACGAGCTATCCAGCCGTACTCACGTGCCCCCCTCTCGCTACTCACTACTTAACTACTATTTATATTATACATACCCTACTACCACTAACTCCTACTAACCGGTACTACGTACCCTCTTACTAACTTCTAACTTCACCAAGTAAGAAGGTACTACGTACCTTCTTACTAACCTCTAACTCCACTAACTAACGGTACTACGAACCCTCTTACTAACCTCTAACTCCACTAACTAACTAACTAACGGCACTACGTACCCTCTTACTAACCTCTAACTCTACTAACTAACGGTACTACGTACCCTCTTACTAACCTCTAACTCCACTAACCAACGGTACTACGTCCTCTTACTAACCTCTAACTCCACTAACTAACTAATGGTACTACGTACCCTCTTACTAACCTCTAACTCCACTAACTAACTAATGGTACTACGTACCCTCTTACTAACCTCTAACTCCACTAACTAACGGTACTACGTACCCTCTTACTACTAACTTCCTAACGGTACTGCGTACCCTCTTACTACTAACTAACGGTACTACGTACCCTCTTACTACTAACTAACGGTACTACTGTACCCTCTTACTACTAACTTCCTAACGGTACTGCATACCCTCTTACTACTAACTAACGGTACTACGTACCCTCTTACTACTAACTAACGGTACTACGTACCCTCTTACTAACCTCTAACTGCCTACTTACTGCGTACCTATTATGTACTATTTTTTTTATTTTTTTTATTTTGTGTGTGGGAAGGGCATCTCGCCCTCAATCCCACCCCCCTCAGTCCAAGACTTGGACAACTAAACTCTACTCGACTAAGGTGCTCCCTCTAACAGGTAACACCTCTACCCACACTTCTACGGATCTAACTCTTCCATCTTTGCCCAGCCTCAGTCCAACCTATTGGACTACTCAGCGACCTAAGGGTGATTCTTCCAGCAGGCAACTCTCCCACTGCCCCCCTATAGGTCCTCTAATTCTCTGCCCCACTCTCCTTGTCGAATCCTTCTTGTTCTCTTCTGTC